>WSYQ01000587.1:0-136066 GCA_011426435.1 Lysiphlebus fabarum
ACTTGTATACGGACAAATAGCCAGACTACCTTCAAGCAAACCCTTACAGAAAAGCGAAGACCTACCTACATACAACAACTTCTTAAAAGAATTAGTAACACAAGTAGTAAAAGCTCAGAAATTAGCTTACGATAACTTAATTAAAGCAAAAGAAAAATCGAAAGAATATTACGACAGAGACGCACAACCTAGACCTTACAAAATAGGAGATTATGTATTTTTGAAAAACGGCCCAAAATCCGGAAAATCACTATTCAGGTCCTTTTGAAGTACTAGACGTGTTAGACAGAGGAGGAGTAACAATAAAAATAAAAAATAAACTCAGAGAAGTACACCCAAACAGACTAAAGAAATCAAAATCAAAACCAGAAGACAAAAAGACAGACGAATAACAAAAACGACTAAACTCAAAACATACAACAATCACAAGACACATAAATGTATTAGGTTAAGAGACTAAAACAGAAAATTACAGATGATACTACTCATACTAAGCCTATGGAAATCGATGGAAGCAATCATAGGTTACGACTGTGGACTGACAACACTCAATACCACAACAATTTCGACCATAGGCGTAGAAGACTGCGCCCCACCAATAACAAAAGAAAAGATAGAAAGGACAAAAAGAGTATTGCTACAGTCAGTAGAGTACGGAGTACTAGAAGTTAAACACTGCAAGGTAGAAGTACTCAGAACAGCTTACAACTGCGGAAAGATGACAGACTATATCTCAGCTATGCCAGGCGGCCTAGCCGAATTTATACTAGACATAGGCGAAACAACATGTCACGAAGCACACACAAAAAGAAGAATAAATATATTAGGGTTGGCATTTGACGACCTACAAATGAATACTACAAACTTTAGAAGAGGAACAGCTTGTTGAAAGTTTCTGGATCAGAAGATGGTCCCAATTCACATGGTTCGGAAACATAAGTGCAGGCATAATCGGAATATTTGCAATTCTACAGATAATTAAGATGATAGCCGACACAATACTACATGGATACGCATTACAAAAGATATACGGCTGGTCAAAAAAAAAAAAAAAAAAAAAAAAAACAAAAAAAAAAAAAAAAAAAAAAAAAAAAAAAAAAAAAAAAAAAAAAAAACTGGTCTATACACATGATAGCGGCAGTATGGGACAGCATGGCAACAATGCTAATCCACGAAAGAAGAGAACACCACAGAAGGGCAGAAGAGAGGAACAAAGAGATAGAAGACGGAGAAGAAGAAACACAGACAGAATTACAACAATTATACCCGACAGTACCTCCACACCCAGACTTCATACATAACCACAACATGAACCACGAAACCCATCACGGAAACCAGACAACCCACGCAACACAAAGAGGCGGATATTCAGAATAAAAAAAAAAAAAAAAAAAAAAAAAAAAAATATATATATCACACACACACACCCAACAAATCCTCACAACTAAAAAAAAAAAAAAAAAAAACAAAAAAGAACATTCACACACAAGCATCGAGATCAAAGACATAGAACTAACAAGCTGTTCAGTCTTGATGGTGGAAAGCGATGTCATAGAGGAAATGATAAAAAAGAATGAAGAAAGCACTCGAAGAGCGAATCGAACAACAACTCACGACACAAGCAATAGCTCAATCAACACCGTCAGACGTAGACAACCAAGTAGAATCTCCAAAATCAACAAACAAAAGAAACCCAGATCTCAGATCAGAATCAGAAGGAGAATATCCAAGACCAAGTAGTCCAATCTTCGTCCCAAAAAGTCCAGAATTCAGCTTTTCACCTATAGGCTCAACAACTTCACTCACCTCAATAGACTATTCAAATAATTCAATGGAAGCCTGCATGGAAGACTATCCTAGAAGTCTCAAAAACGGTCGTGATTTTAGTAAAGACAAACGGAGCCCAGAGCACGAAAGATACGCAACAAAGAACCCAATATCAGAGTTACAGGAATACCTAATAAAAATAAAAGAACAACCAAAATACAGAGAAAGACCGAGATTCGGACCGGACCACGACCCGACATTCGTCATGACAGTAGAATTCAAAAGAAACGATAGAGAGCAGACATATACAGGAAGAGGCAAAACAAAAGCTCAAGCCAAACGAAAAGCAGCAAGAAGAGCGTTGGACGAGATATAACCAAACAGCGGAACAAGAAAGGGAACAAGAAACATAACAACAGACGAAGAAACAACATAGAAATTAAGAAATAGAATAAGTATAATAATAAGACAGCAAAATCATTCAAAAAAAAAAAAAAAAAAAAAAAAAAAAAAAAAAAAGAAACAATAGATAGATAAACTAAATTTTAATGATTTAAAGTCACCAGATAAATTTCAAAAAAAAAAAAAAAAATATATAAGATAATTTAGAGAGAACAAATAAAACGAGTTAAACCCTCAAACAAAAAAAAAAAAAAAAAAGAAAAGAGGAGAAATTCCACCAGATCCATGATAATGAAGTAAGGAATTTTAACTCCTTTTAATTGACTCTCACTTAGAACTTAAGATTAGATATAAGTAAAAAACGACGACATGAGATTCCCAAATAAGTAAAATAATAATACGCGATAGAGATAAGAATAAAAGATAAAATTAAACAGACACAAGCCAACTGAACAAATCAACATAAAAAGAAAACCGAAATAAAAAAAAACAATAAAATGTGATCAAATATCAAATGCACTCCACGACGCCAGACGATCATAAAAAAATTATCTAAGAACCCAAATAGAAAAACACACATCCGAAAGTCGTAAAATTTATAAAACTATGAGAAAAGAAAACATTCCCAGAAATTTAACTTTCAAAATGCATCGACAGTCATAAAAAAAAGGTAACCCGAAACTAAAAATTCTCAAACTTAGGAAATTGTAAATAAGATAAGAACACATGAAACTAATAAAATATGAATTTTACGACTTTGACCCAAAAACCCCACTGACATCAAGGGACCGATACACCCGGTCCCACGCTATCCTTATCCTCAAAAATCCCTTATAAACCCCGGAAAAACTAACGAAAAGTCAGTTATCGTTTGGACGGGACCAACCTCACATCTACGCTACAATTAATTCAAGAATAATTACTATAAGTCTGATCACTAAAAATTCTTATATCAATCGTAATAATAAAAGTATTTCTATCAGTTTGGTAAGAATAAAGTTTAACTCACAGTTGAAGTGCAACTCTCTTTTCCGGTAAATTCTTTTGTTGATCAGTTGACGCGTGTTAATTAATAATCGACAACAGAAGATATCACGAGCAATATTATTATTCATCAACCAGCCGATTCTACTCCATTCAGTCATCTATTCAACGTTCATTCATCTATTAAAACAAGACTATTGTATCAGCGCACTCAATCAATGTAAGTCATTTTAAGCCATATAATAGTAAAGAAATACTGTAACAATCTCGACACATCCACAGCAAATAAACATATTACATATATAAAAATCAAAACTCCATCTACCTATTTTTATTTCAATACTCTCTTGCCTTAACTCTCATTACTTCGCGCCGAGGACCTGACCTAGTAATTTTAACCGATTAGGGTCAAATAACACTTTTAATTGAATAAAACCGGGTAATATCGGACATAACAATATTATTCATTTTTTTTATTAACTCAAATATATTTGACAAAGTGTTAAAACTTGAAAAGTGTTTTTTCAAAGACACTTTACCAAAATTACATACACAAGGGACTTTTAAAAAACCCTGTATCAAATAACCCCTGGTATTATATTTTTGCCGGATATTGTTTATTATTTTTTTATATTCAATATTATTAATTATTTTTTTATATTAAATATTAATTATTATTTTTTTATATTAAATATTATTAATTATTTTTTTATATTGAATATTATTTATTATTTTTTTTATTGACTCAAATATATTTGACGATGTTAATAGTTGAAAAGTGGTTTTTGAAAGACACTGTATTAAAGTTTGATTCACAAGGGTCTTTCGAAAAACCCTGTCTCAAATAACCCTTGGTATTATTTTTTTGTCAGATATTATATATTATTTTTTTATATTTAATATTGATTATCATTTTTTTCATTGTTATTATTTTTGATCTTAGATATTATTTTTTTTCCCTTAATTCCAGAAAATATGTCACTAGATGTCAAGCAGTTCATAAACTCAAAGTAAGTGAAGATGGGACTTACTTGATTTTTGATCCCAAGTATTGGAAGTGGGAGCACAACCACTCAAAGACTTATGATGTTTTGCATGAAAAACACAATGCTCTCATCAGCACGGAAGACCATGAAGAGCCACAAAAAAAAAAACGAAAATTGCAAAACAAGATCATCAGTCTTAAGATCATCAGAATAATCATTCAAGTCGTGACGTCGCAACGCAAACATATGGTAAAATAAGAAATATTTACGATTTATAAAAATTAATAATATAATTTTCTTGTAAAATTTTTTTTCCAGTTTCCAATTTGGATGAAGACTTCCACCTTTCATTCCAACGTGTTAAAAAACGAGACGTAAAACAAGCAGTTGTCTTATGTCATTGAATTAATGAACTCACCAGTAACGAACCAGCTGATATAGAAGAAACTGTATAAAAAATTCAAGCAAGATAATGACGAAGGGTTTTGGCAGGCTTGTGATAAATCCATTCGCTCTAAGAAATAAAAAACAATTATTTTCCAAATTAAATGTTAAAGACTTTAAAAAAAATGGAAATAATAATGATAAACTTCATATTGGTGATTTAAAACCAGTTGAATATTTTAAAAAGGCTGATGACAATATTAATTCTGAAAATGGCAATTTCGATGATGATATTGGTGGATTAAATCAAGTTAATAAAAAACCTGTAAAAAAATTTAATAAATTCATTATGAATTTTGATGATGATATTGGTGAATCCAATCAAGTTAAAGACGTTGAAAAAGCTGATAATAGTGATAATAAACTTGATATTGATACTTCCAATATTATTAATAAAATAAAAAAAGTTTACGATGTTAACCAAGTTGATAATGATAATGATAAACTTGATATTGATACATCAGTTATTATTAACGAAATACAACAAGTTGATGACTTAGAAATGCGGATGATAATATTAAATCTGATATTGGTAATTTTGATGATGATATTGGTGGATTAAATAAACCACTAGAATTACATATACGAGGGTCTTCCAAAAAATCCTGTATCGATAACCCTTAGTAGGAAAACAACTAAATACAATAAAAATGGGTCTTTCAGATGATCCTAAATATCTTTGAAATAACCTTCTCGGATAGGTGGCGCCCAAATCATTCTTGACTGTGAATTTTGTCCAACTATGAAATTTGGACCCTACTCCGCTTGACCGATTCCCTTGAAATTTTCCATGGATTTTCGTCATGACTGCGAATCAAATGTAAACTATATTTTAACCCTTTAATTTATAAGGGTTACCTTAAGGGAAAAAATGGAAATCCCATTATACGCCATCTATACTTTATTCATATATACATACGATGGTCAGTAATGCAGTTTTCATCAAAATAGTTATACAAAGAATATATACATATAATAAGTGCATATCTTCATCGTATATATAAATATATGTATATATAAATTTGTAATTTCATAAAATAAAATCAAAAAGTAATTTAAAATAAGCAAATACTATAAATAAAATTAGAAATTGAAAATATTTAAACATATTTCAATTATCCATGTGAACAAAACATATACAAAGATATAAATAGCTATTTAAACATATATAAAATATTTGTATATATATATGGCCCATTCTAAGCATTTTCACGGGGTTTGCGGCCTGACCCCCTGCGATTTTGTTCATTTTTTGATATGTTGTAGATTTTGGCATTAAAAAAGACACGTATTTTTTTTTTTTTTTTTTTGCAATTTTTGAGGGCGCCACTATCGAATTTCACTCCAATTTCAAGATATCTCAAAAAGCCCCTTTTTTATTTTTCTGAATTTTTGATCATAAATTCGAGGACGCAAAACAAGTATTTTAAGCCCTTGTAGAAAGTGGGCACTCAATGCGAAGTATTTTTTTTCGATTTTTGAAATTTTGAAAAAATGATAAAAAACAAATTTTTTTTTCCAAAATTTTTTTTTTTTTTTTTTTTCAGAATTAAAAAAAAAAAAGAAATCGAAATTTACTCTTATGAAATTTCCAATTTCTTCTTAGTTTTCCAGAAAAAACCATTTAACAGACCGAAAGTTGAAAAAAAATTTTTTTTTTTTAAATTTCAAAAATCGAAAAAAAATACTTCGCATTGAGTGCCCACTTTCTACAAGGGCTTAAAATACTTGTTTTGCGTCCTCGAATTTATGATCAAAAATTCAGAAAAATAAAAAAGGGGCTTTTTGAGATATCTTGAAATTGGAGTGAAATTCGATAGTGGCGCCCTCAAAAATTGCAAAAAAAAAAAAAAAAAAAAAATACGTGTCTTTTTTAATGCCAAAATCTACAATATATTAAAAAATGAACAAAATCGCAGGGGGTCAGGCCGCAAACCCCGTGAAAATGCTTAGAATGGGACATATATATATATATTGCATGTTATATATTTTAAATACACAAACGTATATATGCGTATTTTTATACGTATACATATTTATTTATTATACATATTCGCTCAATTCATATGTTTACTATAAATATGCATGTATATTTTTTTTAAATTAACTGCAGATATTTCAGTATGATATTAATGTGAATATTGATTTTTCTTTGTAAATATTAATTATTAAATTTTGTCGAATTAAAAAGTTGATAAAATGATATAAGTTAAGTCAGCGCTACGTCAAACCTATAGTGTTTTGTAGGAATATTTTATATCGTAATAAAACGACTTCAAATTTTTAAAATTGTGTTTTGGAAGAATTTGTAAAATCTGAAAATGGCAATTTTGATGATGATATTGGTGGATTAAATCAAGTTAATTGAAAACCTGTAAAAAAATTTAATAAATTAATTATGAATTTTGATAATGATATTGGTGAATCCAATCAAGTTAAAGACGTTGAAAAAGCTGATAATAGTGATAATAAACTTGATATTGATACTTCCAATATTATTAATAAAATAAAAAAAAAATTAGCGTGTTGCGAGTACGCGCGAGGGAAGTGAAACTTCTTTCTGAGTAGTTGCATGTCACACTGAATATCTCGAGCTAGTGCCCCATGATGAGCGTCACGCGTTGTATGTATGTATGTATGTATGTATGTATGTATGTATTAAAAAAGATGGGCGTACGAATGAAAGGGAAGATATAAAATTATTTTTCATAAACGATTTCATTTATACGATATTTATTAGAAAATTATTAGAAAATTAATACATTAATTATTTTACATTCATATTCCTTCAATCAATGGATCTTCTGACTCTAATGGAATAACAGAAATTATTGGTTTATGATAACTAAAGTAACTAATGTAAGTTTTTGACTCTAAGTTGTTAATGTATCGTGAAAAAACCGCATCTATTGTAGTTCCAAACCGAGTTGTTGGAATTGTCTTATCATTATTAATTGTTGAATTAAAAATATCTTTCAAAAATTTTTTCAATGGCTCATAATTATCTGATGCAAAATTGACATTGAAATCTCCACTCAGGATCATCGGTAACTTATCTTCCTTTTTGCCAAGAAATGTTGCACCTTCAACGGAATAAGGATACAATGATCTTTTCAGAAAATAAATTATATCATCTAATTTTTGATTCGGTGAAATATAAAGAGCAACAATAATAATAATTTGACCATTTTGCCTTATGCATTCAGCAATACAATACTCTCCAACCGGGGTGACTCATGACGTATATATTTGTGATTGACTCACTGACATATTAATCGACGGAGTAACAATATTCGCACTGTCCTTGTTATTGTGATAAATAGCTACCCGTCCAGTTCTTACTTGCGGTCGTTTATATTTGACAACACATTTAAAGTTGGTGATATCAACATTTTCATTGTCATGTATCCATGTTTCGGAGAAAATCAAAATTTTTGAATTTCGTAAGACTTCATCGACAATATCAGAAGTATGTGCTCGAAGACTTTGACAATTAAAAGAATAAATTGATAAAGATGATTATCGATAAACTCATTCAGTCGTTGATCAATTGTTACCAAGGAGTTTACCGACAGCCGTGCAAATTCATCACGCAGGTGCGATTCGTAAATCCTGTTCATCGTTCCAGAGAAGAGTCTGTTGTTGAGCATACAAGGTTTCTTCAATAGGAATATTTTCACTGTAATCATCTAACGAGCTTACAACGTTTATATTATTGGTATTGGAAAACGATTGATCAATTGTTATGTCATAGGCTTTATATAATGGGGTTGAAATTAAATATTCTAACCAAATTTTTATTTTACTTTTTTCAACAAGGCCAAATATGTAACTTGATTTATGAGTCATTTTTCTTTTTATGTGAACATTGATACAATGATCATCATCTTTATTTCGTGGCAGAGATTTCACCATTGTATTAACAGAGACTGGAACGTTGATAATTTGCCCGTATATTCCATACTGACCACATGCATGTCTTAATCTTCTGATATTCATAAACAGAATGCGTGGAGAACTCAATCGCTCTGAAACCAAATTTAATTGAGGCAAATTTTCAGGCATGGTTGGATATTTAAAGCCATTATAAGTTGACATTGTGGGCATTTTTTTTTTTTTTAATGAATCTTGACAAGTGTTGCATAATTTAATGTTATCGATTGCAATTTCTGGTAAAATCGTATTCAGAAGATTTTCATACTCTGAAGATGCAGCTTTCAAATCGTTTTGAAACCACAATCGTTCGCAAACAGAGCATGCATACCCAAATTTATTATTTGTCATTTCTTTTCTAAATTCTTTTTGTGCATTATGAAATTCATTATAACGACTATATGGCAACGAAAACCCGTCATCTGAAACTGTGTCTGTATCTGAGAACTCTTCTTCACTGGGATCATCACTGCACCTGCCATCCTCATCACAATTTTCTTCTTGAGACACATCACCATAAATAATAAGAACGTCTTCAATGCTATCAAGTTGCTGCGCCAATAATTTTTTTTTCCGGGCACGGTATTGACGTTGACGTTCAGCTGCTGATACTAGTGTTTGCTGAGGTGGTTTTAACGATAATATAGCATCTGGATTATCTTGTAATTGTTGTTCACGTTTTCTGGCACGACATTGACCTTTGACGTTCAGCTGCTGATACTGGTGGTTGCTGAGGTGTTAACGATAATATAGCATCTGGATTATCTTGTGATTGTTGTTCAAGTTTTTTGGCACGACACTGACGTTGACGTTCAGCTGCTGATACTGGTGGTTGCTGAGGTGAATTATCTTCCAATTGCCGTGTTCGTGCAGTCATCAATGCAGGACCTGATAATTGTGGTGATGCAGTATTAATAACATGATGATAAACTTCGGCTTGAACATCTATTGTGATGAATTCACTTGGACTTGATTCGGTGTCTAACTGATTGACATTAGTAGCTATTTTAGATTTTTTATTTGTAGTCTCACTACTGTCATCCGTGATTTCTCTTTTTATCGTCAATGAGTCTAGGATAAAGATGAATTTAATATTAGTAATATTACAACTGTTACTATAATTAAAAATTAAAGGGACAGATTACTTCAAAGAGATTACCTTTTTGCTTTTTTGCATCTTGGTCGACATCTTGGTTTTCACCACGACAGTCGTTATTTAATTTTTTCAACATAATAAATACTAAAAAATGAATATAATTTATAATATTTTAAAACTCTATATATATATATAGTTAGATAATTATACATAATTTAACGTTGTAAATATTAAATTTTACATAATAAATTTAATTCATATTTATAAATATTATATATGTAAATTGTTTAAAAATATCATAAATATAGATATATTATGTATTTTAGTTTATATAACTATATATGAATATATATCTATATATCTATGTATTTATTTATACATTTATTTATTTTATATTTATAAATAAAAAGAAAATAAATAAATATTACAAAATAGATATATAATATTAAATCGGTCACAACTATTGAATATTGACGGATGCCTGACTTGATATTTGAATAAATATACATAATCATTATTCATTAGTTGTGAGTTTGCGGCGAATAAATATATATTAAAGCAATATCTCACGAATTTAATAATGATACATGGCGTATGGTGTATCATACAGTGTATCATACAGTATCATACATCTCCAGTTCCATACACGATGTATCATACATACGAAGAGCGCCTCTATATTTCAGATTTTCAACTATTTTTCTGACGCTTCAATTGGCGCCTAAAAAAGTATGTAAACATAATACATAACCAAACGAATATATATCAATTTGTTTTCTATAACTGATAAATGCATGCAAAATGAGATGAATGAATTTTTTAAGTAATAAATGTCTACGGGATAAGATGCATTTGCTGAAAAGACAAGTACTTGTAAAATTATTGTTTAAAAAATTATTTATCAAATTACATTTGTCTTCTTAGCTTTGGATCATTTGAAAATGTATTTTAAATAAATATAAATTATTGACTTTTTGATAAACAATTGGCTGAAAAAAGAGACGCATTTGCTAAAAAGCGAGTACTTGTCAAGTATTTTTCTTTTAAAATTATTTATAAATAATTATATTTGTTTTTATAGTCAATAGATTTTTGAAAATGAATTTTAAATCATTAATTAATAATATTTAGAAAAACAATTGTCGAAGGGAAGAGATTTAATTCCGAATAAAAGAAGTACTTGTAAAATAGTTTTTTTGATATAATAATAATTTTTTCAAATGAACGATTTATCTATTTTATGGATTAGTATTTTTCAATTCAATAATGTATTCACAATTACATTTTTTTCTACGTTGAAAAGTATTTTATTTATTTGTTTATAATTTTGTGATGTTTTGTAATTAAAAAAACTTTTTTGACAGTTGTTTACTTGTGTATGCTTGTGTTTACTATTGTGTAATAGTAAAAATAAAAGTATTGTATATGATTTACTTCATTTTACAAAAAAAAGAAGGCACTTGCGATCATCATACATATCATACGTATCATACAGTATCATCCGTATCATACGTATGACTGTATGATACTTCAAAAATCGTCGAATTACCTATCACTGCCCAACACTGCTAGTTATGTTGTTGTATTTGACAGATACTCACTCCACCATTAGGAACAACGTGGTTTTATTATATTATAAATGTTAAATGTATAAATAGTTATCTGTTTATACACACAATCTTAATGTTAACATTAAACAATATAAAATACATAATCAATTAAACTGATATTACAAAAAGTATTATTATTAATTTTAATAATATTCACGATGAATGTTGAATTTATGTTGTCACTAATATTATTCAAACTGAATATACACAACAACTGTTAATGTCCAAACAATAATGATTCTTTAAACTCACGAGATAACTATTGCTTAATACGTTTAAATGAACTTTTTTTAAAAATCAATTATTTAAGTATTAAACAGATGTTTTAAACTGTTTAATAATATTTAAATAAAAAAATAAAAGACTGACGCTCCGAGTTTGTACACTATAGTACATGTTATATGCTTGCCAGCTACTCTTCTCTCTCTATATAATTCTCCCCTCTTTAACTGCGTGACAGGCTGCGTGACAGGCTGTGTGACTGCGCGTGACAGAGCGTGTGACCGTCAGCGTAACGCTAGTGCGGCCTCTAATTTTTTTGCTACCCTCCGTAAAGAAGTTTCACTTCAAAAAGTTTACGATGTTAACCAAGTTGATAATGATATTGATACATCAGTTATTATTAACGAAATACAACAGGTTGATGACTTGAAAAATGCTGATGATAATATTAAATCTGATATCGGTAATTTTGATGATGATATTGGTGGATTAAATAAACCACTAGAATTACATATACGAGGGTCTTTCAAAAAATCCTGTATCGATAACCCTTAGTAGGAAAACAACTAAATACAATAATAATGGGTCTTTCAGATGATCCTAAATATTTTTGAAATAACCTTTTCGGATAGGTGGCGCCCAAATCATTCTTGACTGTGAATTTTGTCCCACTATGAAATTTGGACCCTACTCGAAATTCAGAAACAACACATAAAAAGCATAGAAGTTGAAACAAAATATTTTAGTGAACGTAGTAGTTCTGAAGATCTACAATCATCAGATCTAAATCAAATATTTAATGATAATTTTGAACATTTGTTAGAAGATGTTGAAGAAGTACAATTAAAAGGATCTGGTTGGTCATTACTTGAAATTTTACATCTTGAAGTTCAAGTTAATGATTATACACCATTGCGAGGTGGTAATCAATCGTTTGTTGAGTTACCATTATGGATCCAAAAAACAGATTCAGTTGTGAACGTACAAAATTCAGATAATTTTTGTTTGATTTGGTCTGTTTTAGCATATTTATATAAAATATCTATAAATAGTCACAGAAATAGTAATTATACAGAACATGTTAATAAATTAAATTGTGATGGAATAACTTTTTCATTAACATGAGCAAAAATTAAAGTTTTTGAAAAACAAAATAAATTAAAAATAAATATTTATGGAATTGAAAATAATGATGATAATGATGATAGGGATGATGATTATAATGATAAAAAAAAAAAAAAAAAAACGTAGAAACAAAAGAGTTGTACCATATTACATAAGGATTAAGGGAAATACTGAAACAGAAAGAAACATTGATGATGATGATAATGATGAAAGTAATAACTTTAAAAAAAATAATTTGTCTGATTATAATTTCACGTGGATAAGAAATTTATCAAAGTTAGTTTATGCACAAGTTTAAAAAAAAAAAAACAAAAAAATTATTTGTGATCGTGTTTATGTTATTTCCATTCTCAACAATCTTGTGATAATCATGAAAATTTATGTAAAAAAAAATGTAAAAGTGCAATGATATTACCAGCTGAAGAAAATAACATTTTAAAATTTAAAAGTTATAAAAATCAATTATCTGTTCCATTTATAATTTATAGTGATTTAGAATGTTTGTTGGAAAAAATAAAAATTGAAAAATATGAAAAATATGAAAAAAATCAAGTTTATCAGAAACACATCCCATGTAGTATCGCATACTATTTAAAGTGTAGTTACGATGATTCACTTTCCAAATTCAATTTTCAACGTAGTGAAAATTCAATTAATTGGTTTATTTCTGAGCCTGAACAAATAGCTCATGAAGTAAATAATATATTTGATAATATTAAACCAATGTCACTAACATTACATGAAGAACTACAATTTTTAAGAGCGAAAAAATGTCATATTTGTGAAAAAA
Source organism: Lysiphlebus fabarum (assembly GCA_011426435.1). Taxonomy (NCBI): domain Eukaryota; kingdom Metazoa; phylum Arthropoda; class Insecta; order Hymenoptera; family Braconidae; genus Lysiphlebus; species Lysiphlebus fabarum. The sequence continues at coordinate 13,360 of WSYQ01000587.1, forward strand.
CTTTTACGAATGATGATGTTAAAGTACGTGATCATTGTCACTTTACATTAAAATTTAGAAGAGCCGCACATCAGACATGTAATATAAATGATCAAGAATCATGTATAATTCCAGTAGTATTTCATAAACTTACAGGTTATGATGCACATTTTATCTTAAAAAAATTAAAAAGTCAGTTCCCAGGTAAAATTGATATACTCGGAATAAATAAAGAAAGATATATTTTATTTACAAAACATGTAAATGGTACAAGAATCAAGTTAAGATTTATTGACTCATATAGATTTATGGCTAGTTCAATAGATTCGTTAACAAATAATTTAGATAATCATAAAAAAAATATAACAAAAAGTTTTTGTCAATATCATGAAGAATTTGAATTGATAACTAAAAAAGGAGTTTTTCCATATGATTATTTTGATAAATTGGAAAAGTTTAATGATACAACACTTCCAACGAAAGCTTAATTTTATTCTCAATTAAATGAAGAGAATATTTCAGATGAAGCGTACGAGCATGCGCAAAACGTTTGGAAAAAGTTTAATATGAAAACACTCGGTGAATATTCTGATTTATATTCACGTACAGATATCGCTTTCTTAGCCAATGTTTTTGACAGCTTTATAGCTAATTTTTTGAAAACATATAAGCTAGATCCAGCGCATAATATACATTACCTGGACTTGGTTTTAGCGCAATGTTGAGATATACTCAAATTGAATTAGAATTATTGACAGATCCTGAAATGATGTTATCTGTCGAGCAAGGTATAAGAGGTGGTTTATTACAAGTGTCAAATCGATATGGAAAAGCTAATAATCGGTTTATGGAAAATGAATATAATCCAGATGAAAAACAGTCATTTTTGATATATTTCGATTTAAATAATATGTATGGAACTGCAATGCGGGAATGCTTGCTAACTCGTAAATTTGTATAGATTGATAACTTTGACATATCAATATTAAATTCAATTGATGATACCTCAAAATGTGGATATATTCTTGAAGTTGATTTAGATTACCCTGCACATTTACATCATTATCATAAATATTTTCCACTAGCACGAGTACGTGAAACATCATGGATTGAGATAAATGGTAGATGACCTTCTGCTTATTGGAACAGCTGATGGACTAATATTATTCTCTGCTGCATATCCTGGTGCTTTTCTTCTTATTTTTTTACCAATATACACAAGAAATTCTAACCAAACTCATAAAACTTCACCAGCATTATGATCAACGTGAATAAATTTACCAACAGCACCATTTGCTAAACCATCAAATACATCTATATTTGTTGTTATCATATAATGTATATTTTTAACAAATATTGTTTCATATGGAAACCCTCCCGTATCAATGAGTGACATGTTATGAAGTGCAGCCCGTAAAAGATTCTCTTGATTCGTTGATAAAGTACCCACAAATACATATTTTGCTTTTGATTCAATGCTCTTGAGAGCCTTGTTCAAAAGCGATCATTATATTCTTGTGCAGCCTGATTTGTATGAAATAGACAAATAGCACTGGGACATAGAACATCTGCATGAGCTTTTGAATTAAATCTGGACTCTATGAGAGCTATTTCTTCACTTTCAAGTCGGTCACCATTACCAATTTTTGTTAGAATAGTAGCGAATTGAACGTTTGCTTGTCTCATGACTTGATTAAGCTCATAAAATTTCAGTCCTCGCCATAATTCTGGTCCTACTATTGCTTTTTTTATGGACAAATAAATAGAGGTTGCTCGAACCGGTGGTAATTGCCGTAAATCACCAATGAAGATAATATCTAGTGTTCCAAAAGGTGTAAAATCACCAGTAATCTGCTGTAATCGTGTGTTTATTTTCGATGACAGTTCAGCACTTATCATACTTATTTCGTCAATTATGATGACTTAAACATATTTAAATAACGAACGATATTGGTGAAAGATTCAAACGTTAGTGACATTAATGCTGCAATAGATATTTTAAAAGCTGTGCGCACTGTAGTTACATCAATTGCAACAGCAGCTTTGCCTGTAGAGGCACAAGTGATGTACGCATTACAGTATGCATCATTATCGGTATACCGATTGTATATTTCCATAAGTAATTTCATGACGAATGTTTTACCGCATCCAGCTGGGTCGGTAAAGAATATTTGAAAAGGTGACGAGTTTGGGGAGAGAAGATGATGAATAACTTCCATCAAAAGTCCCCTTTGTTTTCATTTGTTCTCCGCATCAATTCATAATACAGATTACGATCCATCTGGTTCTATCGTTTCTTAGCAATAGAACCAAGTTTATCAAGGATCGCCAAGCGAATATCAATATTCACGTCAGCTCTATGATCATTGTAGAATACTTCAAATGGATCAGGCTCCTGCATTATATTGCCTACTTTATGTGTTTCTTCATCATTTGAAAAATCATCATCTCTACATAAATTGCGGCATACTTCCATGATTTTTTGAATATCCAAATCAGCTTCAAATTCTCGACGGTTATTTAATATTAATTCTTTAACAGTATTATATATTACAATATACATTGAATCAACAAGGACTTCTTCATCTTCATCTCTGAAAGGCACATATAAAATAACTATTTCTCTTTTATACTCATTTAGGTCATTTCTCATATCTTAATTTCTGTAACGAATAACTCTCGATTGTTTTCTCTTAATATAAATACGATCTTTACGAGATGTAAAGTTAGCGACAAACTGTGCTAAATTTATTTCTTCCAAATCTTCATGTCGTTTTTCATACTTATCAAACCACTTTTCTTCCCAAATATCAGTTGAATCATCAATAATATCTATACTTTCTAATTCTTTGTTGGTTTTTCTGATTCTTTGTCGTTCAGCTGGCCATACTGTTGGAATTGATACAATAATAGCTAAACTTTTCGACATTGGAACTCTTATTAAATACCAAGCAGATTCTTGGCTTTACATTTCAGCATTGTTGAGCATATTGATGCTGAGGTTTCTTGTAATATCGACCATATCAAATTCTGGATATGTATCCAAGGTCTTAATGATTTCTCTTCTTTTTTGCCGTGAGCCCAATACCAAGCTGAATTGAGAATCTATCTCAAAAAAGCAAGATTCGTCTGTAACCACAATCGATCGCAAACCGAACAAGCATGTCAAAAAGAGTTTAGAAAATTTAATTTTGAATTGTCTGTGTGCTGCTCTGAAGGAACCATAACTGGATATGGCCAAGATTCCATATTATCGTCCCTAATATTATCATCATTGTTGACAAGAAATTTACAGGATTTTCATCGTCTACATCGTCTATTTTCAAAAGAGTTTTCACCATCTGAATCAGAATCGTGCATAAATAGGTCCTGGTGACAACACTTCTGTCCCATCGAAATTATTTAGAAGTGCTGTTTTTTGTTTTTGTCTTTCACGATAACTTCGAGCACATTTAGCATTTGTCAAAGGTGCAGGTGGTAATCCTTCTATTCCGTCAGGATTATTTTTAAATGCTGCTTTCTGCTTTTGTCTAGCACGGTACCTACGTTGACATTCAGCATGTGATAAAGGTATAGGTGCTAATGCTGGCATTTTATCTGATTCATTAGGATCAACATCCATTTTTTTGTCATTCGCTGTTATGCCTGGTTGACATGTAGCAGAACATGGCTGATGAACCTGGGCGTGGACCACGAATACATTGGAATCATTATCAAATTCGCTATCAGAACTGTTGCTTGACAGGGGTAAAGAACCTGCCCGATAGACCTCAGGTTGTGCGGAGATTTTTTTTTATTCATTTTCGATAACCATGCTGTCACGCACGAGTGGTCTTTTTTATATTATAACAGGCTCATTTAAATCCGTAAACTTCTCAATATTTTTAGTCTGGTCGTCCATATCTGATGATTCTATAATAATACAATATATATAAAAAAATATTAATCATTATTTTAAAAATAATGATTAATATTAACAAACATAGTATAAATGATAATGTAAATAATTTGACACATTATAATAATCTACGATAAAAAATTAAAGAACATGGTTAATGATAGTTTGAATAATAATATCGATAATATTATAGATAAAAGAATCAATCATTTTTATATCAATAAAAATATAAATAATAATATAAAAATTATGATTTTTAATGATAATAATAACATCAATATTAATATTAGTGATATTATCAATAACAATATCAATTGAAAAAAAAAATATAGTTGAAAAATATGAAAATTATGAGATTTTTAATATTTATGCTAGAAATAATACAAATGGGAATACTACCTCTAGAAACCAGTAAAACATCAAAATTATTAGCAACATTAGATCATAAAAAAAATTATGTTGTTTATTATAGAAATTTGAAACAGTATACTTCTTTAGGAATGATAATTACTAAAGTTCATCGTGTTTTAAAATTTAATCAAAGTCCATGGCTCAAACCTTATATTGATCTTAATACTAAATTAAGAAAACAAGCTCGTAGTGCATTTGAAAAAGATCTTCGAAAATTATTCATTAATGCAATTTATGTTAATACATTAGAGTCTGTAAGAATTCGTAAATCGATAAAACTAATAAATAAATATAGTGGGGAAAGGTGGAGCAAAATTCTATATATCAAAACCAAACTTCCATAGCCACTTAATTATTGATGATCTTGTAATTATTGAAATGAAACCAACAAGTATAAATTTTGATAAACCGATTTATCTTGGATTTTCTATATCAGAAATTTCAAAGACATACATGTATGATTTTCATTATAACTTTATAAAACCAAAATATGGAGATAAAGTTAAGTATTTATATGGTGATACTGATTCTGCTGTTTATCATATATTTAGTAATAATCCATATGATTCAATACGCGATAATCCTGATAAATTTGACATCTAATTATCCTGAAAATAATCGATATGGAATTCCATTGAAAAACAAAAAAGTTATTGGTATTATGAAAGATGAAAACAATGGAAAGATAGTGAAAGAATTCATTGATTTACGAAGTAAATTATGTTCTTATATAGTAGAAGATGAAAAAAAATCAGATAAAAACGTATACACATCAGAGCAAAAGGTGTTAAAAGATCTACTGTTACAGAAATTACTTTCAATGATTATAAAAATTATTTTAACAATCATGTTACTTTAAAAAAGGAACAAAATATTATAAAATCATATAAACATGCGCAGTCAATTTTTTTAATGGTTCAACAACAGGTTTAAGTATTCATTTGCAACATCAGCAATATTTTCTTTACCTAATTTTATCATTTGATATTTTTTACGTATAACATCTTGTACTTTTTCAATTCTACTCAAAAACTTAGTTTCATCAATAAGCTCTTGCTCACTGAGAGGCATCTTGATTATATAAAAATTCACAGATAACTAATAAAAATCAACAAATTGTTTTCTTTTTTATAGTTATAAATCAGTCAAAGTTTTTTCTATATCTTCCTTCATCAATATCTCTATCTTTATCAATACATAGAAAACAAAATTTTTCTTTCCAACAATTTATACACATTTTTCGAAATTCACTATATTCCATATCAATATTAACATGATCATGATGTATATGTTTTAAATTAGTATCATCTTGTGAAAAAATAATTTAAAAAATTAATATTATCACGTATCAAGTGCTTAGGAATACGTGCATATGATTGACATAAATAAAATGAATCAACAGCTTTATGTCTTCCCATACAAAAAAATGCTTTTATATGATCTTGCTTCTCAGTAGCTACATCATTGAAAATGAATAGTGAATTTGGTTTTGCTTCATCAACTGACACAACTTGATCATCATCCGAAAATTTATAATAATTTATTTCTTCGATTTGTTCCAATAATTTTTCTAAATATTGATATTTTGGTTGATATAATGATTTGCTATAAATATAAATATTTGCAGAACGTAAACCATTTGGATCAACAATTAAACTCATTGATGCGTTTGTTTTACCACAATTACTTCCTCCAATTATTGCTTTACAAATTTATTTAAAAAAATGCATCTGTTTTTTTAGCTGTTTGTCATTTTTCTAGTCATTTGTTGATTTTTTATATATTAAAAATGATCTAAATTAATCATTTGAATGGACAGCTACGAAATATGATGCAAATAGAAAAAAAGGCAATTAACTATAAAAATATTCTTTAAAAATTTATTTGTTTTGTGGAATGCATTCAAAATTACCTGAAGTAATTAATTTAATAGACAAATACTTGAAAAATAATTATTTAAAAATTTATTTATGCAATTACATCTATCTTTCTGGCTCATGAATATTTAAAAATAAATCTTCAATAAATAATTAATAATTCTTAAATCAACGATTGGCTATGGCAAAATATGTAATTTCAAAAATAGACTTTTATTTATGCAATTACCCTTTCATAAATTATACATTTAATGGAATTTTTCATTTTAGTTATTTTTGCCTAATAAATTTATCTTCCTAGCTATTTGTCAAAATTATAAATGCATTTAAATTTTCATAAAGTTATTTTTTGTATTAACAAACAGTTACGAAAAACGTTGGAAATTAAAAAAATACAATTACTAGTACAATTACTCTTTGACGAATTATTTGAACAACTGCATCTTTCTTCCTATCTATTTGTTTTTAAAAAATGCATTCAATTGTTGTATAATAGTTATTAATTAATTAATATTATCAATAAATGATAATTTATATTGTTAAAAATAATCATTAGTATTATTAATAAATAATCATTAATATTATTATTTTTTGTTATAAATATCAAAAAATTTCTAAATTTCGAAACTGGAAGCAGAGTATAAAGAGTATAAATATACGTTTGGTTGCCACGCACTTTATCTATATCTCCAAAAAAAAAAACACATTCTTTGGATAGAACATTTAAAAAAAAGCAGTTTGGAAAATTTGAGAGAGTTGGAATAAGTATACGTGTGGTTCGACCGTGGCATCATACCATGGTGGCATTTAAAAAAAAAAGAAGAAAATAGAAAAAATTGACATTTTATGGATTCTGACTCAAGGCCTGAACTATTATAAAAATTTCATTCAGTCCAAATATTTTAAAATTTTAAATTTTTAAAAATTTTTTTTCTTTCAATTTTTTAAAAAAGTGCCACCTTAAACAAATCGATATATCTTACATTTTCAAAACTATATTTGCGCCAGATGTTTACACATAATTAACCCACGAGTCTAAATCTTTGTAATAAAAATAATTAGGAAAAAAAAGTCCGAGCTTAAAATGATCACATTTTTATCGTTAAATCTAATAAACAAATCGCTTCATCGCGTCGTCGTAATAATAATAATAATAATAATAATAATAATAATAATAATAATAATAATAATAATAATAATAATAATAATAATAATAATAATAATAATAATAATAATAATAATAATAATAATAATAATAATAATAATAATAATAATAATAATAATAATAATAATAATAATAATAATAATAATAATAATAATAATAATAATAATAATAATAATAATAATAATAATAATAATAATAATAATAATAATAATAATAATAATAATAATAATAATAATAATAATAATAATAATAATAATAATAATAATAATAATAATAATAATAATAATAATAATAATAATAATAATAATAATAATAACAATAATAATAATTAGACCTTCTTTTATTATTTTCTGTCAAACAGTTTTTTATCCACTTTTTGCTTGAAACAAATTCCAAAAACTCGTTCAGTACTCGGAAGATATTTGGAAACATCACGGAAATTAATCGGACCCGTTGATTTGTTCAATAAACATATATACGTGCAACTTTGCTTCGTGTTACCAAATCTGATTTCACCAAAAAAGTAAATACTGTTTATAATTTTTATTCTTTTTATTTTCAAAGAATAAATACATGTGTAGTGATGAATATTAGAACTAATATCTATAGATTATATTTGTTTTTTGACATCCAAAACGTATATATTTGTAAAATCATCAAAAACTGGAATGAGCATGACAGCTAAGTGGAATTAAAAAAACGATCACCTATTTGGTAGATAGAATAATATGTCTTCATTCGTCTCAAGGCAAATAAGATAGAGGTGTTAAATCGTAACGACCTCGACTTAATTTTGGAGCGATTTACGTAATTGATAGACTTAATTTTCTTTCTCTTGTTTTGGAATACATCATTTGTTTGAAAATATAAGACAAAATACACGGAGAAATTCCGCAAATAAAAAAATAAAGCATCGAAGAATTTATGTCTTGCATGTTTTTTGTCACACCGTAAAGATAAACATTTGATGTATGCGTATACGACTTATGTGTACATCACATGTTCATCAATACAAAAACATGTAGTCTCAAGTTTGAATCTTCGTATATAATAATATGACATATACAGTAAATATTAGTTTATTTCATACGTGCAGAAATTATTCAAAAATCCAAATTGAAATCTACACGTGACACTAATATTTTTACTCTGTAACGGTTATATTTATAAACTTTTCAATATAAACTTGAATACCACAAATGCTGTTATTAATGAAATTTTCTATAAAAACGAAAAATGTAAATGAATTTCAGACACCTACAGCTGTGACTTACTTAATTGGATTAAGAATAATATTACATTAATCTAAATTTAATCAAACATCTATCGTTAAGTGAATTTTTTGAAAGAAGAAAATTATACTTCTAGAAACTGTTTTTATATCTATCTTTTTCACAACTTATTGAGGCATTAATAGCTATTTGTTAGTTTTGTAAGATAATGAACAATGCCCGTGAGCGATAAAAAATAAATTATAAAACGGTCAAACATTCAAGTGGGAGAGTCAAGTGTCAGTCAAACAGGTGATACAAAGCGATTATGAGAATCCATGATTAACAATCTCCAGTAGAGCGTGACAATCCGAGCTGATCGATAAAATTTCGAGTTTTTAACTTACAATAAACAGTTAAATAACTTTTTATTTAAAAATAAAATCAATTAGTGATCTAGAAAAGGCTGCATAGGAAAATAACTATTATCTCTCAATTTTTTTGTTCCATACTTTATAAATAAAATATCTCAACCTAAAAGTTGAAAATATTTTCTCAACTGGAGATTTTAAATTATGTCTAAAAAACAGTGGATGGCTCTTCTCATGCTTTTTTTGGCCTACTTACTACTTGGAGCATCGTTTTTTTATTACATTGAACATGCCATTGAAATTGAAGAAGTTCAAAAAGCTCATCACAAGCGTCTTGAAATTAACGGTACTTATATTGAAAATTTATTTAAGTTTTTTTTTCAATATACACGATGTGTAAGTTATAAAATAGTAAGTTATTTAAGAAAGGTGTTCATGATGGCATTCAGATGAGTCATAGTAATCTATTTCGAATAGTATTTAGATTGATAGTTATTAATTGTTCTACGTTTATTATGATATTAATTTCAGTTTACGTCTTGACTCGCAAACACATGAATTAAGATCCACCAGACATTACGTGTTTATTAATATCTACTGATAATTTGAGATCTGTAATTTTATTTGTGTAGCAACTAATGAAACAATTTTCGCATGCCCTGATGTCATGTTCAAATCTGATTTCAGTTAAGACACCTGATCATTGATCAAAGCTAAAAAAAGATTAATGGTTAAAAATAAATCCAAAATATATTAGAATTCCCGATCAAAAATTTGAACTAAAAAATATTTCGTTCAATAAATTAATTATTTAGTATTTTCCATCTATTAGTAGTTCAATAAATACAATAATATATGACAGATATACAGAGAAATAATTATCCTGTACTGAGCTTATCAAGTCATTCAGAAAAGAGACAAACCAGTGAATGTGGATATTACATTTTTACAGCTAGAATTACGATGTACGACTAAAATTCAATTTTAAGTATAGATTTTTCAAATGACATTCTGTTTTTCGTTAAATGTTCAAATCAACATTATGCACAGATATATAAAACTTGAATCATAGTGTTATACTGAATAATAAAATCGAAATATAAAAATCCATTTTTATCTATGGAATTCGTTAAATTTTTACTCAATAGTTGATAAATATTACATAATTTAAAAAATCTTAAATTGCTCTCTGCCCGAAAAAATTGACAAAATGAAAAAATTATTTTAACGCTACAGTTTACTTGACAATGTCGTGGTCTATCGAGTACTGGTTGTTTCGTTATTGAAATTATTTTATTTTATTAATTTTTTTAAGATGTTTAGTTCTATAAAAGTAGTTTTTTATTCAGAGACTAAAAAAAGGTATCCCTATTCAGTATATGATAGTGCTATCCTGATGCTATCCGGATCAAGTAAAATATAAAAAAAAAAAAAATTTATCAATCCTAATATTTTAATAATTCTACCGTATTTTAGTTCATAATATTCATTTATTTTTATTTTTACTCATTGATTTAATTAATATAATTATCATACTGGATAAAACTTATGGTCACAAAAAAATTCTCCCTAACATTCGTTTGTCGCAATGGCCGAGCGTGAAATTCATTAGAATATTAATTTCCCAGTCGTAGGTTCGAATCCCACTAGGGTCATAATATTTCAAGTTAGGTTTTTACATTCCATTAATACATCGGTTAATTAAATATAAGTAACTTATACAAACGTATATTACACAACAATTCTAATTGAAATGCCAATTTTTTTTTTTTTCATTTCGAATTTTGATCCGTTTCAGATCATGTATCTTGATCAGGACCAGATCGTGTATCTTGATCCACTACGGATCATGTATCTTGATCAGGATCGGATCCAGTATCTTGACTTTATTTTGACTTTTTTTTGACTTGACTTTAACGTCAGGTAAACCTGATCCAATCTTGATCTGAACCCTACGAAAAAACATTACATCTGGATCCGAATCGAATACGAATTTTAAAAAAACAAGAATTTCGTTTTTTGTTAAATAACAAAATTTTTATCAATAGCAAAAAAATTTTTTTTTTACATTTATATAGATTTTGCATCATGAAATATCCTGGTTGAAAAAAACATCCCGGATTCATTTTTAGTTTTTTTGATATTTTGTGTTCAAAACTTTAGCAAAACCATTTTTTGTTAATAACTAATTTATTAACAATAACAAAATGGTTCTTTGTATCTCCGGTTGTAGTATACTCCTAGGCTTTGATTCGGTTCTAATGAGAACATTCTATCTATATTTTTTCGGGAGATCAAGAGGCATGGTAGTGCCTCGAGTCAAGTATGAGAAAGGAAATATATATGTGTGTGTAAGAGTAACTACCGTGCCTTATTATACACGACCCCGAGTTGACCCCTTCCGTTTCCAATGTTTCAAAATTTAATAAAGATATGATGGAATCAATTTAAAAATATGGGGTTTCGTAATGATCCCATAAATCGATGTCAAACTTTGTTTTAAAAAAAAAATCAGATTTTTTAGTGTAATACTTTTTTTTTAATTCAACAATCAAATTAACGGTTGCGATTTTTTGGCTGAAAAGCCAGATTTCTGATTTCGTTAAGTTGGTAGTACAGTATAAGATTATAAAATTTTTTTTTTTTTTTACTTTTCTCACTTGCTCATTTTTGTTGGCTGCACTGCAGAGTTGACATATGAATATATGATAAATATTGCAATATGTATATTAAAAATAATAAACATCAAATGATACACCGGTAAAATAATTATAAATAAAAATTAAACTTGATGATATATAAATTGTGTATGTTACAAAAAAAACTTTACAAAAAGATGTGATATCTAACAAAAAACAAAAAACAAGTATTTTGTACAAAAAAAAGAGTCAAGTACTCGAAATTGTAGTCAATTTGTAATGTAACTTGTTTTGCCATTAATTAATCTAAAATGTTAAAAAAAAAAAAAAAATAAAAAAAAAAAAATTATACTTGACCCTGCTAAACATAAGATTGAATAATGTTGGCTTAAAATTTTATTTTTAATTTAGGAAAAACTACGCAGGGTCAAGTATAATTTTTTTTTTTTTTTTTTTTTTAACATTTTAGATTAATTAATGGCAAAACAAGTTACATTACAAATTGACTACAATTTCGAGTACTTGACTCTTTTTTTTGTACAAAATACTTGTTTTTTGTTTTTTGTTAGATATGATATTTATCTTCCAAACTACGCCATATTGAGTAGAAATGCCGCGAGACGAGATAATACGAGAGTCAGTTCTCTCTCTTCTCGACTCGACTTTAATGGATCTGTCTCTCGTCAGCTATCTCTCGTCTCATCTTGACTTCTTTCGATCAAAAATTAATTTTCTAAGTTTTATTTAAAAAAAAAAAAAAATTATTATTATTTTCATAAACCATAAAAATATTTTTGTATTATTAATTTTTATTGAATAGATATATTTTAATTACGAATAAATAATTAAACGATGAACATTTATTCTCTTAGCTACCAAATATTAAAATATATCTATTATAAATTTTAAATATGGGGTGAAATAACTAAAATGCTAAGATCTTTTCCCTCGACTTCTAAGAATTATACTTTCAATTTTTTTTCTAGTTCATCGAGATAAAATGAGGATCCTGAATTTTTTTTTAGAAGTTACCACCCTTTTTTTGAGGGTGTTTCCAGCCTGTTTATTTCTAAATATGACCTACCCACTTACCTACCTTTTTTGTAAATAATTTTTTTTTCTAAAATACTTTTCTCATGACAGTCAACATTATTATATTAAGGATATTCTAAAAATTTTGAAGTTTTTACAACTTAAAAATAAAAATCTACGCAAATTATCAAGACATTCTTCATTTCGATTTTTGATTTCGGATATAAATCGATGATAAAATTCCGAAAATTTTCAAAATTTTAACGAATTTGAAAATTAAAAAAACAACATATTTATTATATATGTAAAAGTGGAGGGTCACTTTTTAATTAATAACATATTATTGGCTGTCTTGACAGGAATTTTTCAAAAAAAAAAATTTTTTTAAGAAAAGAACAGTTTTGCAGTCAGTAAAATTCAGAAAAAAAGCGGTGGAAACACCCTCAAGCAATAGTTAGAAAATTCCAGAAAATATTTACGACCCTCATTTTATCTCAGTGGATTCAAAAATGGATACAAAAGTTAAATCCATTGAGGTTGCCTCCGAAAAATAGAGGAATACTATTATTTACGTTTAGAGAGCCTGTATACTACTGCGTGTATACTTGTGTGTACACGGATAGAAACCCAATTCGTTGCGGAAAAGACGAAATTTTTTATAAGTCAATATTGAATATATTGAAAGTCATGGTCAATGAAAAATTTCAAATTTTTTATATCGTATTCGTCTTGCAGAAGACTACAATTTAAAGATTTTTTAGTGGCAAATGAACTTTCTAAAAATAGAAATGTATAAGGTCTTTTAACTTGTAGTCTTATCCTCGCGTATAAAAGTTGTCAACTTTGACATTTATTATCTCAAAAAAACAAGGTCAGAATTGGAAGTATAGATATTTATTTCATTCAAAAAATACCCAAAAAAAAAAAATTAAGTGACGATTCAATTATCCGGAAGCAACATTAAGGGAGTATCTCCGTCGAATAGTATATTCACCGATTTCCCAATATTTTGAAAGATAAATCTTGCAATTCCCCTGCATCTAATGATCCTAATTTTGTAATTATGTCCCATCTAGTTTTCGTTTTAGAAATGATAAGTTTTAAGCACGTAAACTTTACGAGCAATTTAACATTGCATGTATAAGAATTTTTATTTAATATTTTTTTTACTTGAAAAGAAAAATGATCGTGAAACGTTGCAATCACGTATACTGAGTTGTGTGCTTGGAAGAATATGAGACAGCACGATGAATAAGTGAGAGAGTAAACAACAGGGTTGTCGGATAGAATTGTGATGACAGCTATGAGCCTTGTAATTAAGAAAAATTTGAGCACCCAAATTCAAATATCTATTGAAATGCACTGAGGAAAAAGTTCTATATAGGCTTAAAAAATCCGTATTAAAAAAAAGTATAAAATTATAGTAAAATTAGCGATTTATAGTAGATATTATTTTAGGTACAAGCGTAAATTTGTGTACCATCCCTATCCTTGTGTGTTAAAGTTGTCAACTTTGACATCAATTATCTAAAAAACAAAACTCAATTAAATTTTAAAAAAATTCATCAACGTAGATAATTATTCAGGCTTTCATTTAAGCCCAAAAAATCAAAAATATAATAACGGGAAACTATCTTTACTTCCAACCTTAAGGTAGTTTTCGGAGATCTGAAATCGCACCAGATTTTTTTTGTTTTGGTCTTATTTTTTAATGAAATAATTATCTACATTGTCAATTTTTTTAAATTTTTTCTTGTGTGTTTTTTTTGAGATATTTACTGTCAAAGTTGACAACTTTAACACACAAGGTATAGGTGTTACCTCATATTTTTATGTATTTTTATTAATAACTCTTTTAAAACGCACCAGAAAACGTTCAAATTTTAACAGCTTATAGTCCTAAGAACGATAAATTTTTTGATATAAATTTTTTTCATTTCGTCTGTTTCGTTTAATAATTATTCAAGTTTTAAAAACAGTAATTTATTGTTTTTTATGGTTTGCGCGAGTGGGGGACTCATACTTCGGCATCACTGTTTGTCTCTTCTTCGTTGTTTTTCTCTAGCGGAAAGGGGAATCAACACACAGATACGGACATACACAAACATACAATAAGATTTTTTGTATAGTGTGAAATAGCAGTGTTTCACGATGTAAATTTTGAGTACTAGCATAGTATTAGTGTATATTAGTATATTAGTATATAATTTTACTTTTACAAATTTTTGTATCTCCACTACCATCAGTTTTAGCAAATGTGAAATGATTATTAATTTAATAAACCGTAAAAATATTTTTGGGTTAATTTTAAGAAAATTACGAAACCGTTCGTGCAATGATAATTTACGTCAATTTATCTGCTTGAATCCTTGGTTCCAATGCCTATTAGAATTTCAAATAAAATTAGAATTACAAAAAAATTTAATAAAAAAAAAATAAAAATAATAAATAATATTATTTAATAATATTATAATAAAAATTTAAAAAAACTTGAATAGAAGCAAAAAAATATAAAAGAATAACGAAAAGCAATATAAGTTGCAATATATATAAACAAGCTTATTTAAAATAAATATTATATAACAGGTTAAAAATGTATTAAAAATATAACAAAAATATATAAAAAAAAAAATAAAATAAAAAAAATTATTTATTTCTCGAGTTTTCTCTCGAGTATCTACATTTGTCTCTCGTCACCTCTCTTTTGTCTCGTATCGAGTTCTCTCGTCTATCACTGCATCACTAATATTAAGTTTTTATGTTTTTTTTTTTCTAGCCTTACAACTTTTCTAAAAACATATTTTTCGAGGGAAATCCATTTTTCGATAAAATCAATTTTTTTGGCCAAATTTGATCTCTTAATGGATTTTGGTGGAAAAATATCTCTCCAATCAGAAAATATTATTCGAGAAAGTGAAAGGGCTCAAGAAGAAAAAAACAATAAAAAAAAAATGAAATAACAAAAAAACTCGATATGGCGGAGTTTAGAGTATAAAAAACAAAATTTTTTCGAGGTTATGTAAAATTTTTTTTTTTATCGGCTTTAGCTAAAAAATTTCATTTAGAAAAAGTGTTAGTTTTGTTGTGAACAACTTTTTGATGAAAAAAAAAAACATTTTTTTCTAAGTCATTCACGTAAAAACACACCGAATAAGATCCTGTTAGATAATGTTTGTGGATATTTGCAATAATCTCTTGAGGTTTTAGGCCATCCATGTGACAGTTGATCACGACTATATACTCCGGCACGGGTCGAATCCGGTAATGGTAACACTTCTAGCAATTGCAAAGTATTTATACTAATGTTTCTCTTGAGTATTAAAAAATAAAAAAATTGTGACCCACTCTAGACTTGCGGGTTAATTATGTGTAAACATTTTCGGCGCAAATTTTTCTGGAGAGATTTGGAGAGCAAATAGATTTGCTCACCTCGGTGGCTGAAACGCAAGAGCGTTTGCTCAGGCCAAAAGCCTGCAGACAAAAAAGATGTGTTCAGGTCAGAAACCTGAACGTAAGAGAACGATTGTGTGGCCGGATAGTTTCAGGTTTTCTGACGCATTCCCCACTCACGCTTATTCCTACCCGAAAATTACAGAAAAAGGAGAAAAAGTAATCTAGAGAAAAAGATTTTGACGAAGCTTGGGAAAGACGATAGCGGGTAGCGAATAAATAATTTCTTTCTAATTTTTTTTTGCCGTAACGAATGTCGTTGACCTAATTTACCATATAATGAGTTGAGCATATTTCTACTAAGAGTACAAAGACCTGGATTATGATCAATATTTTTTTTATCACGTTTAATATTTTTAGTTTGATCATATTCTTGTATATATTTCCCTTTATCTGATTCTGTTTTTACCCACAATGGTTAACCACTAGCTTCCTGTTTTATTTTAAGAAAAGTATTAGTAAATTCAGGAAATAAACCTGTTTTTCCATTGTATCGAAAAAAGTATATGACAAAGGAAAATATAATTCTTCATTTCTGGAACGATCAGGCAAATTCAGCATAAGTAAATCAGATAGAGCAAGAACACGACATATTTATCAATGTTCATTTTACAAAAAGTTTTTTGATATTTGCCTTTTTGATTGATTTGTTAATTAAATACTCGCTAAAAAATATTCAAACGTAAAATACCTGTTCGATAAAAAATAAAGAAAAGTTTTAAAAACAAAGATATAATATTGCTGAATTAGTAAATATTCATGAAACCCTATATTAATGTTTTTTTTTTTTGTAGTAATTGAAAGTTGGTAAAGTTGTATATTTATTCGTATAAATTTATGTATTTAGTAACGCAGTTATTATTCATTGACTGAATATATCATAAATATGCATTCGCATTATTTTTTAATGTCAATTAGGCTATGTATATATCTTTCTCATATATAAAAATCTCGTTTCCCGGTGTTTGTCATCGAACTCCTCTAAAACCGCTTGACCGATTCCCTTGAAATTTTCCATGGATTTTCCTTAGGACTGAGAATCAAATATAAACTATATTTCAACCCTCTAATTTATAAGGGTGGTTCACCCTTAATAGAAAAAATAGAAACCCTACTATACGCCATCTATACTATAAAATGAATTAAGTCAAGCGCTACGTAAAACTTATAGTGTTTTGTAGGAATATTTTATATTGAAATAAAACGACTTCAAATTTTCAAAATTGTGTTTTGAAAGAATTTGTATGATGAATTTCATAATAAATAAAGAAAATTTTATCACTTTTTTTTAAATACTATTTGAGAATAATTATAATTCAAAATCATTTTCATCCTAACTTTTGTCGTTCATTTACAGAGTAATTCGAATAAAGCCAGAAAATTAAAAATTAAATATCACTATTTCTTCAATAAAAAAATTATTATATGACCGAGAAATTGGTCACAATAATTCGAATAAGGTCCAGAAAATAATTCATGGCCATTTTTAATCACACTTTGTTGAATAAAAAAAAATTGATAAGCCCAAAAGACCAAAAAAAAAATATATATTAAACTCTATAAAAGGATTATCTCCACGGAAATAGAAATTAAAAGTTCAGGTCTTATTAAAGAGTAATTGCATAAATAATAGTCTATTTTTGAAATAACATATTCATCCATAGCCAATTGATGATTTAAGAATTATTAATTATTTATTGAAGATTTATTTTTTAATATTAATTAGCTAGAAAGATAGATGTAATTGCATAAAGAAATTTCTAAATAATTATTTTTCAGGTATTTGTCTATTAAATTAATTACTTTAGGTAATTTTGAATGCATTTCACAAAAACAAAGAGCTAGAAAAACAGATGCATTTTTATAAATAAATTTTTAAAGAATATTTTTATAGTTAATTTTCTTTTTTTTTATTTGCATCATATTTCGTAGCTGTTTGTTTATTTAAATGATTAGTTTAGATAATTTTTAACATATTCAAAATCAACAAAATCAACAAACGACTTTAGGAAGACAAATGCAATTGATCGAATAATTTCTTAAACAGTAGTTGTAAAAGTAATTGTCCATTTTTTATTGCAATTTGCCTCTTCATCTGTAACTATTTGTTTATTTAAAAAATTATTCTTTGTAATTTTCAATGTATTTCTAATAAATAAATGATTATATGAAGATAAAGTCAGTTGTTTAAATAATTTGTTTTTAATTAATTCTATAGTTAGATGTCTTTTTATTCATCCTTTTCCCTTAGCTAAGTGTTTATTTAAATAATCAATTTAGATAATTTATTTGTTTATCTGACATCAAAAAATGGCCCAAGATGCAATTGATTGAACAATTTTTTAAATAATATTTCTACAAGCAACTCCATATTTTCTATTAGTCATTTGTTCTTCAAAAAAGTAATTTATGTAAACTTAAATAGATTTTGCAAAAACAAATGCCAAGAAAAAAGATGCAATTGATTTAATAATTTTCGAACATTAATTGAACAAGTTATTGTCATTTTTTTATTTGCACTCCTTTCCGAAGCCATTTGAATATGGTTTATTAAAAAAAATAATTCATGCAATCTTAAATCTATTTATCAAATGCAAATGTCGAGAAAAACAAATTTAATTCATTGAATAATTTTTTAAATAATAATTCTACGAGTACTTATCCTTCAGTAACTCCATCTTCTCTATTAGTCATTTTTTCATTAAATAATTATTACCTATATTTCTTGAAAATGTATTTTAAAAAATTCAATGGCTAGAAATATACAGTTGTGATTATAATCTATAGATAAATAATTAGTCAAACAATAATCAAACTCCCGTAACAGTTTGTCGATTAAAAAAAATTATTTATGTAATTTTAGATAAATTAACAAGGTGAAAAAGCTAGGAAAAGAAAAGTAATTAAATAAATAATTTATTGGAATGTTATTATCCATTTTTGCAATTCATGCTCTTTATAACTAATTGTTTAATAAGTATAATCAAAATGCATTTTTAAGTAACAAATAGATAGAAAAACAGATGTAATTGCATAAATATTTTTTGAAACAATAATTCTTCAAGTACTTGTTTTTTTTGCAACTTTATCTTCTCCCATAGCTATTTTTCTCGAATGCATGTTTAAAGTTCAAACAGCTGGGGAAACAGATGTAGTCGGTTAAATAATTTTCTAAGGAATAATTAAACGAGTGATTGACTTTTATCAATTACATTTATCCTGTAACATTAAGTTAAATAAATTCACTAAAATAAACCATATTATAAATAAATTATTGATGTCTAATAATTTAATAATTTGTTATATATGATATAAATAATAATAATAAATATACAATTTTACATTGACAACAATTGTTAGACAATTTTTTCACAAGATAATATATAATAGCTGTATATATATATTATTATTTATCCCCTCAATCATTTGATTCACTAGAAGCGACATTATCTACATTTATACTACAGAATGCTTGATGGTAACAATTACCGACGGCGCAATGTAAATAGATTAAAAAGTAATGGCAATATTATTAGAAAAGGACGGCGAAAACGGATACGACGCTCTTTTTTTGACTTTTGCTTTTTATTCCATACCACTCAATAACCATTCCCGCGCCTAAAGATGTTTACACATCAAAAAGAATAGAAAAATGTTATCGGTATGGCCAACTCAAAATCGGATAAAATAAATAAATGTCTAACATTAATACTACAAAATTTATTTTTACACTAAAACGGCGGCTCATATTTATAGTATTTTATATAAATATTGTGTGGACTAAAAAAATTGATGTTAAGCGCGATAGAAAGAGAAACAACAAATTTCATAGGAAAGATATTTTTAGTTTTTTTTTTTAATTGCTCTGTAAAAAAATAAATGAGATATAAAAATTGATGACGACACAACCCCGAAATTAAAAGACATATATAGCCGGCAGGTCTTTTTTTTTCACTTATTGTTTTTTAAAATAAGGAACTTTAAAGGGAGACCCTACCGGGTCTCAGGATATCTCTGAACTGCGATGTGACAAAAATATAATTATTTCTTAAAATTATCTAGACAATATCAATTTTATCATACTACTTTTTTATCAAATCGGTAAACTCAGTTTGTTTGTTAGAATAAAAAATGTACAAGAAAAACAAATATTAAATAAGAATTCGTATACATGCAATGTATCGTTCAAAAAGTTCAGGTGCTTATACTGACTGCAAAACTGTCCTTTTCTCAAAAAAAATTCTTTTTATGACAGTCCATATTATATCATTAGATTTTAATCTTTTTAATTTTTAGATTTGTTAAAATTTTGAAAATTTTCGGAATTTTATCATTGATTTTTATTCAAAATCAAAAAATTATAATGATAAATGTCTTGGTAATTTGCGTAGATTTGTGTTTTTAAGTTTTAAAAATTTAAAAATTCTAAGAATATCCTTAAAAATTTTAATTTATCATATATCATATATGGAAATCAAGACCCGCACTTTGAAATTAATATAATAATGTTGACTGTCATGAGAAAAGGATTTTAGAACAAAAAATTATTTTTAAAAAAGGTAGGTAAATAGATCAAAAATTTAGAAACAATCGGGCTCAAAGAAAGGGTGGTTACTTCTAAAAAAAATTCAGGATCCTCATTTTATCTCAATGAACTAGAAAAAAAATTGAAAGTATAATTCTGAAAAGTCAAGGGAAAAGATCTTAGCATTTTAGTTATTTCGTCCCATAATCAAAATTTATAATAGATATATTTTAATATTTGGTAGCTAAGAAAATAAATGTTTATTGTTTAATTATTTGGAGACTTTTACACGTTCAATTTCTTATCCCGCTATTCCCTACTTTCGTTAAATGCAATTATTTTGTGGCTGGTATATATGCATATGTATGGCAAAACAACGTTTGCCGGGTCAGCTAGTATATGTATATATATATATATATATTATTTGGGTGGTTCTTACTTTGGTCATGTTGGAATTTTCATTGTGCCGCCCTATAATCTTGTCCCAAAAATTATTCTAATCCTAACCACATGTAAACGAGTCAAGTTTCCTATTCAAAATACACGGAATTTTTCGACTGATACATACGAACTGATCATGAAGCGTCGATTGTGCATGGAAAAATTATTATAATATATCAAATTGATAGGAATATATTGTACTTTTTATAAAGAAAAAAAAATAATACGAGTCATTCTATAACATTTTATTTTGGTTATTTTTTCATAACACATGAGAGAGTCTTTGAAAGCGAAACAGATAACAAAGTCTCCATTCTTTTCTTGGCGACGCTCACAGAAATGACTTCCAGAGACTCTCTCGTTCACAGATTTAAATATTTCATGTCGGAAAGTTTATTTTTCTAATGTTTTATACTCCCTTCTTAATCATAATTTCGAAAAAAATAATTCCTCAAACTTAATATTCCTAATATTTATATTAAAATCAATGACCAAAGTACTATTCAAACAAAAAAAGTACACGGAATTGAACAAAATGTGTTGCAATTTTTTTTCTTTGGCACGTCAATCTCTTTTAAATTTCTAGTTGAAAAGCACTCATTTAAGTATCATGTGTTTCACTAGGTACAAAACTTTTGAATTGAATGCTTTTCTTCATTCCAAACAAACTTCAATTCTCTTCACTGGATTCGATATCTCTTAGTCTTTTCAACGGACTTGAAATTTTACATACATTGTATCGATAATATTACTACGATAAAAATTTAAATAAAAAAAAAAATGCGCTAATTACAAATGAAACTATATTTTTATTTAGCTCTTCTGTACAAACACTGCACAATGAGAATGGATCGAATAGAGATTCTTGAAAAGTTGACTGATTACTGTGGGAAATCTGTTTATAATTATACGAACGATGAGACCGATCAGTTGAAATGGGACTTTTATAATAGTTTCTACTTTGCTTACACAGTTGTGAGTACAATTGGTGAGTTTTTATCAGCTACACTCTATAAAAAAAAATACTAAACAAAAGAATGATCTTCCATACTTAAGGTTGAAAGCAAAAATAACCATCCGTTATTTAATTTTTGATTTTTTGATTGCAAAGGATGTCAAAATAAAAATCTTTTAAGAGAGCCAGTAGTAGTTAGGGAGCCCATCGTGCTTTTACTTACCTCATCGCATCACGAGTTGAAATATAGGTTAATTTGGCTTGTCTTGTCGAGTACAATAAGCAGTTTCAGTGGCCGACCATTTGGGTGGAAAGACAAGTGGCAGCCAACGGTCAGAGTGGGTGTATGAGGCAAGTAAATTTACTTCATTGCATCACGATTCGAAATAGGTCGATTGATATTGATGCCCTGAGGATAAAAATAACAATGACCGACCATTTAGGTGGAAATTTTTTGACGGCCGAAAAAAAAACTTTTTTTTTTTTAAATTTTGAAGTTTTTTGGTCGGCCATCAGAAATTTTCCACCTAAAAGGTCAGCCATTGTTATTTTTATATTCAGGGCATCAATACCAATCGATTGGACCTATTTCAAATTGGGATGCGATGAGGTTAGTTCAGTTTGACCGTTGGCCGCCACTTGTCTTTCCACCCAAATAGTCGGCCATTGTTATTTTCGTATTCAGGGCATCAATACCAACCGATCGGGCCTATTTCCACTCGTGATGCGATAAGGTAAGTTTACTTACCTCATACACCCACTTTGACTGCTGGCCGCCACTTGTCTTTCCACCCAAATGGTCGGCCACTGAAACTGCTTATTGTACTCGCCAAGACAAGTCGAATTAACCTATTTCAACTCGTGATGCGATAAGGTAAGTAAAAGCACGATGGGCTCCCTAACTATAGGGTCTTGCTTTGATTTTTCAACACCACGAGCTAACTGGATATAGTATTTTATTCTAAGACAGTGATCCGCGAGGTCATCAGTGTTTATTTAATTCATATCTTGTAAATTATTGGTCAACAAAAAAACTACTAATAGTTCCATGATTTTTATCAATTGCTTAAGTAAGCTTTGCTATTGCTTTTTGGAAAGTTCCAATAAGCCCACTCTTGAATTTTCCTATCGAGTATTAAAAGAGATATGATGCTCAATAAAAGTCAAGTAACAAATCTTACTGAAAAATAAAAAGATCTGGTAACGTTTTTTAGAACGTGTGGCCCGCGTTACTTTTGAAAATTCAAAATTTTCAAAACTCCGGCTAGGCCCGTGTTAAATTTCATTCGTTGAAAATATTCCAATTGTTCATTAACAATGAAATCATTAAAAATCAATGTAACAATATTTATTATGAAAATTTAAATAATCAATGAAATAAAAAAAATTAATAAATAAAAAAAAGGTTCATTTCAATTTCAACACCTATGTCAAGTTGGCCCGCGAGTGTCCTAAAAAAATTTTTTGTAATACATTTTAGAAGCATTTTGATTTGTTAAATATGGCTTTTTATATAAACAACTTAGTGTTTAACGCTGTAAAATAAAAGTACAAGCACTTATTTAAAATTCATAAGTATTTATTTATTTTTAAGTAAAAAAAAATAATATTAATTATCCAACACAATCGAATGATATTCATTCAAAAAAAAATCCTGTCAAGTGCTCTTTACACTCATAGTGTTTCGTAGGAATGTTCATATTTCAACTTTAAAACATATAAAAAAATTGATGAATAAATAAAAATTATTTTGTTGAATAAAAAAAAAATGAATAATAGGCCCAAAAATTTGAGAAGAATATCGTAAGCTCTACCAATGAAGCATCAACTGATAGAATATAAACAACATTGCCGAGTTAAATTTTGAAATTTTTTCGAGTGAGAAATCGTTGATAATAATTGAAATAAGGCCCAAAAGTGAAAATAAGATATGACTATTTTTTTTGGAAAAAAAAAAACAATATTAGTTTCCTCTAACTTAAATTGAATTCATCCGTTCAATTAAAAAATAATCAAGAAAATTAAAATTTTACACCATGTTTTGTTTAATAAAAAAAAATAATAAACCTAAAAATCTGAAAAAATTATCGTTAACTCTACTAATGAAGCGCCGAAAAATGAAATATTAACGGCATTGCTGAGTCAAATTTTGAAATTTTTTCCAGTGAGAAATCCTTTATAATAATTGAACTTTTCAATCTTTAAACTACGGCATTTTAGATGATATTTTAGGCATATTCACCTTTCCATCCGAATATCGGTACAAAAACAACAGCTGATGGATTACAACCAACTTTTTTCGATATATGATCAATTGTTATACCACGTTAACGTTCGGCTTTTGATTTATCTAATATACCCATGGATACAACTCAAAATAGCATTCAGAAAAAACCACAATGGTAAATACAGCTAAAGGGTGATATAAATGCTAAGAAATATAACTGCTAATTGCTAGATAGAGCGAAGGATTATATAAATGCTAAAAAATATAATTACTAGTTGATAGATATAGCGAAGGCTGATATAAATGCTAAGTAATATAATATAGCTAAATAATAGATAATGCAGGTAATTTTTATTACACATGCATGTGTGGTAAATGCAGCTAAAGGATGATATGAATGCTAAGTAGTAGATAATGCGGGTAATTTTAATTCAATTTTTAATTACATATGCGTGGTTGATGAGAACAGCTTAATCAAATCTATAGGCTGAGGAATTGATATTTTACTGAAAATAAAAAAAAAAAACTTAGAAAAAAAAATAATGTCGTCAAATTGAAGTCTTTTATTATAAACTTGGCAAAATTAGACATTAGTATGGAAAGAACTAAGAATTGTAGATAGGCAATAATCGAAGATACCCGAGTGGAAATTTCAGTCCGATTCGGATCCAGTTCGAATCGGGTTTACCTGATTACAAATCCGATACGGAACCGTCCGCCGGATCCGATTCGGACAGAAAATGTAACGCAGGCTAGGCTCCGGATCGTAGTAATTTGTAGTAATTTGGAGTGAAAAGGGTTTAATTTGTAGTTCAAAAATTAAGGGTGGGGGGAGGGTTGTAAGTTGACTTTTTTAAAAATAGGCCTAGAGGGTTTAAATTATGTCGAAAAACTTCGTAAGAATTTGTAGTAAAAGAATTAGAATTTGTAGTTGCATAGTTTTTTTGCTAGGACCATTTGTTTATAAAATAACAATATAAACAATCATAACTTTTTTATTATTTGACTTAGAACAATTCTATTTTAATTCTTCTCCGGTGATTTCACTTGCGATTAAAACTATGTCTTTTGAAAATTCACACCCTTTTATTGCACTCAGAAAAACACCAAATTTAATATCTCCGAAAATTGATAGCTTATTACACTTTCATTGAACCTTAAAATCCACTCCATTTGTTCACTGTTTATCAATAATTATTACAATAACTAACCCATCACGTAACAGTCGTATATTTTGAGCGTCTCCATTTTTCTATTTTTTTGTAAATATAATGATTTTATTTAAAGTATTTTTAAAATTAATTTTACAACACTTTTTATCAAGGCCATTTGCATAATGTGTTCTAATTAATTAGCGTCGGGCGTCGGCCGGTGATGTGCTCTCTTTTTTTCTTTTGTGTAAACATGGGATGCATCCATTGTCTTACCGTTGCATGCGATCTCTCTCTCTCTCTCTCTAATTTATTGCACTATTCTATTTTTTCCTCAAGCTGGCTAAGTGCATCTGCATTTCCCCTTCACGCCGTTTCCCTGTTGTGTTGATCTTCTCTTCGCTGACCACCGTTGAAGTGATTACTTGTCGACTTATTTAATTAATTTATCTCTTGATTTCTGTATATATTTTTAAGAAGCGCTGCTGCCAATTTATTCTATATTCGTTGTTCCAAGCTTCGTTAAGATGGCCATCGTTGCATTCAGTATTTTATTTTTATATCGTGTAAAGATGATTGATATGTGTGTATCATGAATTTTATGTAAATGTTGTATGATATGTATAGTTTATTTGTTTTTAATGTTTTGGTATTGTTTTTGAGTGTATGATTTGAAGGATAGGTAAATTTGAGGCATTCATTTTTATTTAGGTATTCTGCCATGACTTGAGCTGCTCGCATCTAAGCTTCAGTTAATTCAGCAGTAATTACGTGTTCTTTATTTACTTGACATTTTACCATGAAAATTTTTTTATTTTCAGTATTTTTTATTTCATTTAATTTTCCGATATAGTAGAAGTTTGTTTTGAATAGTGATTAATTTTACAAAATGTTTTTAATTCATCCCTTCAACGAAAAAATTTTCTAGAATTTCTGACCGGTATTATTCCGTAATATTCGTTATCAGTCATAATCATTTCAATTAAAGCTAGTGTTGCATTAATAATTTTACTGTCAAAATTCCTCCCCCCCCCCCTTTACTGTCTCCCACTTTAATATGTATAAATTTTTTTTTATTTCTATTTACCTTTTGTGCAGAACTAACTCATGGTCATAGGGTGTGGTGTGCATTAGTTTGGCAATTTCATTTAGTATTATTATTGGATGTACTTTAATTTTTTTAAGATATTGGTTTAAATTGAATCTATTTACAAAAAACATCTACTTGACATACTAATTTTTGCTGATTATTAAATGATTTTCAATTGAATGCCAAACGGTGATTTTAGTAAATTTTTTTGTACTAATAAAATATAGGCTTTCCTTTTACCATTATTTTTATATCTTCCCACGTAGAATTTAGTGTCAAACTAAATAATGGAAAAAAAACTAATAATGGATAATAAATTGATACATTTATTTATTGACTGAATAATAAATTTATTTATTTAATAATTACTTAATATTATTATAAATAAAAATATACAATATACAGGAAAAAAAACAAAATATTTATGAATATTTAAAAATAAATAGAGAATCTGCATAAAAGTTGAAATCATTTTTTATTTTTTTCTCTAATGAATTCAATCCATCACTGGTAAAAATAGGGAAGTCCAATTTATAATTTGTTGTTAAATAATCAATATCGATTTTTGATTGCTTATTTTTCATGTTTTCTTCCAGTGAAGTGAGTTTTTTTGTTATTTTCAAAACATCTTCTTTGACATGAAGAACATCTTTTCTTAAAGCTTCTATTGTCATCATCAGCTTTCTAATTACTGTAGAAATAGTTGTTGATTAATTTATTTTATTTGAAATATTTATTGAATATAAAAAGTTAAATTAAAAATAACACTGATAATGATAGGTATGATGATGATGATGATTATGATGATATAAACATGATAGTGTTATCGATGAATTAATGAAATAAATAGTTCACATGATAGATCAAATGATCAAACATAAATTACAAAACCAAAAACACTTGTATTGTTATATTAAAATATATAAATATAAATAGTGATAGTGATAGACATATTTATTTAAAATTAATAATGATATTCAACCATTTCTGAAATTGTCGTAAGTACATTTAATTTATTTTTTTACAATTAAATAATAACATCGTATATGAATATATGACATTTATTAACAATGAAAACAAAACAAACTACTTAGATTGTAACGATAAACAAAATATAAATTTTTTTTTTTTAGACGACCCAGGCTAAGATTTTCGAATGTATTATTAAAAGAACTAGTACAAGTTTATTGTAGAACAAGATCAATACAAAGTTCAACTGATAAATCATGTATGAAGATAATATCACCATTAGTTATTACACCACCAGTAAAGCAATTAATTTTTATAGTAACAATAATGATATACAAACATTATTTACAAAAATATTTTATGAAAATATAACACAAATGGAATCATTTAATGAAGTTGCACTGTTATTTGTTGATAATATTCAATTGCTGGTAAAAATTCATTATTATATACATATGGTGTTACTGATACTGGTAAACATATACAATGACTATTATGGTGATGCAAATGATGTTAGTATAATACCACGTTGTCTTGATATATCACTTGATAATATAACAATTTATCGAGCCAAAAAATATGTATTTCAACTAGATAAATGGAATGTGTTTGAAGAACAAAGTGATGCTGATGCATTAGTTGATCGTCAAAGTGAATTAAATGCCTGTGTAACAACACCAAGACACCCTAAAAAAGCAAGAACAACGATTGTACATGATAGTGATACTGACAGTAATCCAGTACCTGGTAGAAAACGTGATAAATCATTAATTATTCAGGTTGACCAAGATAATTCATATGCTGTATGTGTATCATATGTTGAAATATATAACAATAGTGTATTTGATTTATTAGATGATACACCAAATGACCCAAAAAGTGATACAAAAAATTTACAATCATAATTAATAAAAGAAGATAGTGATAAAAATTAATAAATAAAATAAAGAACAATCAACCGCAACAATAATAAATAATGATAATAAAATAAAAAAATTATTATAGTCGTTAATTTCAAAAGTAAAAAACTACGTAGTCATTAATCCAAAAATCTAGTACAATTTGGTACTGTTATGCAACCACGTTTACTATGTAAAAGTTTATACGTAAATATGAATTTTTACCACTTGATATAACAACTGGTAATCAATAAAATATCAAATAAATAGGTTGGTGGAAAATTAAAATCATCATAAGATCCTGGTTTTACACTTGTATTATCAAGTACAGATATAAACAATCATCAACAATCCCCCTTGTTTTTAAAACCGATAAAACTAGTAATTAAATTGGTTTGTGGGCGTGTATAATTAATATTTGTAGTAGTTGATTTTACTGATAACAGTGAATACTGTTGTCAGCAATTCAACATAAAAAAACTTGTGTAATAAATACGTAATACATGTCATTATTAAAATGGAAAATGAATGGTCTTTTGTCAATTAAAAATTAATGAAACGATTGAACTCAAGCAAGTAGTTGATATTGTCAATATCATTTAATTACGTCGTCTAAAAATCTACATACTTGTAGTGGTTGACCATTTAAAGAATAAACATGCATTAGTAATAAATTCGTGACATTCCTTTTCATCAACAGCATCAATAACAGGCATTATTGAATTATATATTAATCATATTTATATATCACATAATCAATAATCAATATTAATAACCATTTTCATATTGATTATAATGAAATACTTGTGAGAAAAATAATTAAAAAAATCAAACTTTTTTAGGGTTAACAAGTGGTACTATTGATGATTTTTCATATTATAATTTCTTAATGACAGATAAAAAATAAATCAAGATGTTATAATGTAAATTTAAAGAAAGATTACCTTCTTGTGAAACAAGAATATCTTGATCTTTACCAATTTGATCATATTGTGTTGTATTTTCATTTAATATGTTGCTTGTTGACGCAATTGTTTGAGATAATGGATACGTCCCATTATCATCTAATTCTTCTGAGATCATAAGTTCAAAATTATTACTCACAATGATCCATATCCATCAAGGTGATCACAGGAAATATAACTTCATTATTAACTTCCTTACGTGAAGTTTCATGTACTTGATTTTTTTTGGTTACAGCTTTCTGGTATTCTTTTTTTTAAGCAATCAAATAAATTAATTAATTATGAACAAGTTTTTTATTTAACCATATTAAAAGAAGTTTAGATTTGAATTTTTTTCAAGTGAATAATTAATAACAAAGTCGAGTATACTAAAAATTACCTCCTGTTACGACTGATTTTACATGAGTAGACGAAGCATCATCACTCAAGCTTAATTTATTTTTAATGTTTGCAGTTTGACGTTTTTTACTTCTTTCTGAAATAAAAAAAGGAAATTTACCTTGATTAAATAGTGTTTATTTTTAAAAAGCAATTTTGGCCATGAATATTTAAAAAACAGAAATTGAATGTTCATAAAATAATAAAAACATTTAATTATAAATTGATAATTTTAAAACATAGTTTAACCAATGGTTCATTGAAATTTAAAAAAAATAAACAAAATAATTTGCTGACCAATGAAAGTTAGATTCATTTCAGCTTCACAATTTTTAAGATAATTCTTACGAATGGCATCTGCGAAATCTTTGCCCCTGGGACCTACTTCACTGTCACTGAAAGCTGATAACTTTGATACATCAGTTGTATATTTTAGTTTTTCACATGCACATTCTGATGCTTTGTATGATTCTATAAAAAAAAGACAATTGAAACCAACAGAAAGCAATGAAGAAATACAAGTTGATTGATTATAATTAATACATTTTCATTCTTGCATAATAACATTAAAAAATTTATCTATGTTTAAAAGACATCGGAAGTGTAATCTGGCCATGTTTCATCTGGATATTTGAATCCAATAATCATTAATTGCACTTCCTCGGAAAGTTCAGGTGGTAGATAATAACACTTAACTTTACCATCCGACTTATCAATAAATATCCATGTTTTTGGCAAAATTTCAATGCATCTTGTCAAAGGCCGTCTTCCCCGGTTTACAAATCGCACAATCACATATTTTTTTATTTCGTCTATTTCGTCTGTTAATATTGTTATTATTTATTTAATTTTTTATTTTCATAGAAAAAAACTGCAGCAAAATCTCTTGATCTAAACAGTTGTTAAAGTGGTAAACCCGGTGTTTTTTTTAATTTGATTATTTAATTTATTCTTAAGTATAATTATAACTTTGGATTCCAGTTAAGTTATAGTTTGAAAAATATTAAATATTACATCAATGTCTCTATCGTTAATATAATAGCTTTAATCTATGAATTGAAAAATAAAAGAATTAAGAATAAACTTGTTTTTATTTTTTGTCAACATAGAGAACAATTGAACAGACAACTGTTCTAGAGAGAGAAAGAGAACGTATAAAAAATCTCGATAGAGCACCCCTGCTGAACGCAAAGGTGCTTCATATATGTCAGTGGATGTGATGGTGGACTACATATATGAAATACTGAATGCCCAACCATCTAAGATGAAGATGCACGCGTTGTTTTTTAAGAAAAAAAGAGAGAAAGAAAACGACTTGTTAAAAAAATTTTATTTAAAGTGGCCATTGTTTTTCTTGTCTTTTTAACATCAAGGCTTTATATCTTAACTTTGATAAATAAATATAAATACACATCATCAATGTACAATTGAATTTTTTCAAAAATAACGTCTAAAAGATTATGAAGTTAATTCAAAAAAACCAGGTCAACAATAGCAATAACAAAAAACTTCAACATTAAGTGTTAAAAGTACAAATGCAACAAATGGTTTTTGATAAATGTGCTGCTGTTACTGGTATATTTACACTTGGTGTTAACCAATTAGTGATTTTATTATAAATCTGAGCGTATCTTTTCAATTGCTCCTTTCATCTGTGTTAGTATGAAAAAATAACAGAAGGAAAAATAATGAGAATGATTCTATTAATTATTGGAAAGGAATTATTATATAAAGAGTTGTGAAATATTGATATTATCGTCTGTCAAGTCTTGTGTGTCTTGATTTTTTTTTTTTTTTTTTTTTTGAGTCGGTTAGTAATAATTTCTTTTTTTGTGTGTGTTATGGTTTTTTTTTTTTGATTATTCTAAGTATTTGCTTCTTTGTGTTGCGTGAACTGATTGGGCTCCGTGGTGGGCTTCTTGGTTCATAGTGTGGTTGTGTATGAAGTCTGGATGTGGTGGTACTGTAGGCTATAGTTGTTGTAGTTCTGTCTGTGTCTCTTTTTCGCCTTCTTCTATTTCTTTGTTTCTTTCTTCTGCCCTTCTGTGGTGTTCTCTTCTTTCATGGATTAGCATTGTTGCCATGCTATCCCATATTGTTGCTCTTATATGTATTGACTAGCCATATATTTTTTGTAGTGCATACCCCTGTAGTATGGTATCGGCTATCATTTTGATTATTTGTAGTATCGCAAACATACCGATTATGCCTGCACTTATATCTTCGAACCATGTGAACTGGGACCATCTTCTGATCCAAAAACTTTCAACTAATGTGTTCAGCTCTTCTTCTCCGAAGATGTTCATGAATGTCCTTTCATTGTTGTTTGTTGTTCTTTCTGCTGCTTTTGCTGCTAAGTCGTCTAGGATGACTGCTTTCTCTATTGGGAACATTATCCTTTTTTTCATTCTGTTGAGGTCTTCTTTTGTGTATATTCCTGTTTCTGCTAAGTCGTGTGGCAAGTTAATATAAGTCCATGTTCCTTTTGCCATTGGTTTCAGGTTTTGTGGTTCGAACGTCTCTACTGGTTTTGGTGTCATCTTGTACCAGTTGTTGTTGTAATAAAACATTTGCGGTAATGGTGAGTTGCATGGTACTTTCTCTGCTTTTTTTTACCAATATGTGGGTTCTTGGTGTAATAAAATATGAAGAGTTCCTTTTCCAAACTGGGAAAGGCAGGCATGCATTTCATGATATGTATTACTTCACCTGCTGTGATTGCCATGTAACCTGGGTTACCCATTTGTCAGTAAGCGAATTCGTCTGGCATCGTTGATGTTAATGCTAATCTATTTTCTAGTATTTTTTTTCATTCTGCATCCATGCATCATGAAGTCCTTATACATATTTTCCATGTTTTTTCTTATGTGTTTTTCTAGGTATACGAATTTTGTGTTCATGTATATGAATGGATCAAAATTTTTTTCTGTCATTCTTACTTTATCGAATTCGAGATGGAACGTTACAAGTATATTATATATATATTCCTTGTTTGTGTAAAATTAAGAATTAAAAACATTCACACCAAATTATTTCAAAATATTCTGGAACAATATCAATTGCATCATACAACTAAACAACTTAATTAAACATATTGTTTAATGTCATTGTATCATATAAATGTATTCAATAAACTTTACATTATATAATTAAAGGTGAAAGAAAAATACAACAAGGTATGTTCGACCGCATGGTCGTGCATAAAATATATATATATTTCTTAATGAACAAGAGTTATAAAACAAAATTATAAAAAGTGAAGCAATATAATAAACTTGGTGAAAATAAAAGTATATTTAAATAAATAAAACAATAATACTGGCCAGTGAAATAGAAAAAAATATCATCATCAAGAAAGAAGAGAAGGTATTGCATCAGCCACCATCAGCGTCGCCAACAGGTCTGCTTTTGTATGTGTATGAATGTATGATTGGAAAGTGTGAGAATTAGTATATTAAATTTACATGAATAGAAATAAATTTTACATCAATATTTAATATTTAAACTGTAACGAGAATTGGCATTTCTCGTGTTATCGGTAATTATCATTTATGATAATTACGTTCCGTAGATGCTTATCGGCCGATACACATAGGAATTTAGTGTTGGCTTAAAGATAAGTAATACAGCTTTATTACGAGCGGTTTTGGTGTTACCATCTGTGGCCCAAATGTTGAGTGACTAGGGAAATAACTAAATAGTTTACATCAGATGGTCACCCTGATTGCAATAGAGAATCTCCCCTACTCCGACACGTCCCCACTAGAGAGCCGCATCAAGGGTGTGCGCGCAGACGGTGAGGAGTGGGAGAAACGGAGAGTAGGGAGACGATCCGTATATAAGAGCTAACGGCTGACAATTTAGTCAGTCGTTGGCCGGCTCTCGAGCTGGCCAGGGCTCCTGCCTCCTGGCTTCGATGGAAGCTAGCTGGCGGACCTGGTGCTGGTGCACGCTCTCGTAAGCGATCACCATGTCGTTGCCTTGTTGCATAGGCAAGACGTGGTGAAAGCTATCTCTCTCGCACTAAGTGAGGATACCCTATGCACCCCCCCCCCCCCCCCCCCCCCCCCCCCCCCCCCCCCCCCCCCCCCCCCCCCCCCCCCCCCCCCCCCCCCCCCCCCCCCCAGGGTAACCTATACACTAGGTGCTGGTTGAGTAGTGGCTTTTTTGGGTAAGTCCTTGCGAGGCAATTTTATGGTGGCCACTACCTCCAGCTACCTGGTGCACTAGGTGTGTAGGAGACCTGGAGATGATTCTGTAAGGCCTTGCGGGGCATGAATCTCTCGATCTCGGTGGACGGAAGGTTAAGCAAGGGATTTAACCTGAAGCCAAGCATGTTCTCGGTGATGATGTCTAGCCCGTGAAGGACATCATCACGTTCCCGTGTCTTATACAAAATACGTAAGTATGATGTATGACAAGCTCTCGTTGTTATCGACAGTACTTGGTGGACCGCGCCCCTCTACCATTTCTTACTGAGTTAGGCCGCTACCGAATGGTCATTTATTGACCGTTGCTCCCGTCATAAATTCCCCGGTTGTTGGTTGCCGATAGAATCAGCTGGCTCCCACCTGACGGTAAGAGAGGAGGTTGGTGAGAAATCCTCGTTGTTACCTTTGGCCAGTTCTCTCGCCAGTAATGGTCAGAAAATTGGTTACAAAATGGCTCCCAACGTGGGGCCTGCCATAACGACTGTCGGTAACGTTCCGTTTATGGGTAATGGAAACTCCCGCTTTTAGTTCGGAAGTTCCCCATGACTGATTATGGCAGAAGTGTGCTCGAACGTCATTGGTTATAGTATCCCATGTCTATAACTAATGATTTAGGGTGCGCAGAAGTCAGAAAAGGAGTGGGAAATGAACGGACCAATAGCAAACGTTTCTCTGGGTATATAAGGGGCTACAATTCGAACAGTAGCTCATTCTTCTCTGACAGCTCTATCAAGTAGCTCAAAGAAGGATTTTTGGACTGCGATGACAAGCCGTAAGGAAGTCAAAGCTATTTTTGGTGGTGGTTCGGAGTAATCCGAATCGTTCTCGACTAGCGAGACCAGTCTACTAGTGATTGGGCTCAGGACGATGAACCAAGGGTTGAGAGTGCATCTTCTCCTGGATCTGATGTCTAGCCAGTTACAGCCGACCGCTGTTCGGAATGGATTCATGTTTATCCATTCGTTCTTGTTTCGTTCTCGGAATGGATTCTTATCCATTCGCTCTCGTTCAAGATCACGGAGGGACTCGGATCCAATATTGGTCGTCTTTGTCTCTCGTTCCCGTCGATCATCCGATCGAATCCGCCAATGTACGGAGGGTTTCAACCCAATACATTGTCTCTGAAAAGAGAAGGCTAGCATCTTTCACTGTCCCAACTGAGGGATAAAGGTGCGTTCTCGGTATCTATCTCATAAGGGAGACAAGATACGATCTCGGCGTCTGCCCATGAGGGGAAAAGATGCGATCTCGGACATCATACCCCTCCCAGGGAACGATGCGCTATCGGGTCATACGTAACATGGAGTAGGGATCAGAACTCCCACTACTCCAAGTTGGGTATAAAAGGCCGATCTCGAGCAACGAAAGTCACAGTTTTATGACTGCAGTGATCTCGATCACAGCTCATTAAAAACTAACTCTCGTTGGAATTATGGCTGATGAAAGTAAGCCTGGTACTTCTGGCCAGAAACCAGAAGACGCTCCCGATACAGGAGATTTCGGTGAAAAACCTGAGATTCCTGGGCTCACGTTCATCTACTCCACGTTACAGAGATTGATGGCCAGTGTGCAAATAATCGAAGAACGGTTGGACGCTATGGGACCACGTTCCAAAGCGAGGGCTAAGAAACCCGACCGACGCGCGACTTCGTTAACTGGATCCATCCCAGACGTTAGAGTCGAAGAACCAACTCCTCCGCTAGGAAGAGTGGTTGATCACGTGTACAGGAGAAATCTTGGCGATTTACTCGGACAAGAGATGGACCATCATAGGGAAAATCGTGCAAACGATGAACCCAGGATGATGTCACCCACTAAAGTCTTTGAGTTATTGAGCCGGTGGAATGTACAGTTCTCGGGTCGACGAGACGAAGATGTGGAATATTTCCTATCTCGAATCGAAGACGCTCTCGTGAGCTTTCCTATACGGGAAAAGGATCTGTTAGGGGTATTGCGTGGATGTCTCCGTGACACCGCACTTCTCTGGTTCCGGGAAAAGTGTTTTGCTACATGGCCTATGGCTAGAGATGCATTTGGAATACGCTTTTCCGATCTCGATTTTCAATCAACCCTGGAAGCTGAGATCTTTGCTCGCACCCAAGGTCGATATGAAGGTGTTTGTGAATATGTGTCTCAGATGAACGCATTATTCACAAAGACGATTCCGCCATGGTCTGAAGCGCGTAAGGTGCAATTGGTATATCGAAACCTGTTACCAAAGTTCCGTTTGGGTCTACAGTATGACGATTGCCATACACTAATGGAGTTAGAATCCAAGTTACGACGCCAAGAAAAGAATATGGAATGTTCCCGAAGTTGGCAACCTCCGCGGTAAACCGGAGAATCAATGTGTCCAAGTCTCGCCTATCAGGAATCTCCTCGTCAGGCTAGAGAAATACGACATAAAGCTAACGCTCTCGAGGACGATATCGAGTTTGATAAAAACGCGGATATCGATTCTGATCACGAAATGTTGGATGTTCTGGGACGCCCAAAGTTTCAAGGCAATAGGAATATAACCTGCTTCAATCGTAGAGGCACAGGTCATCAATTTCGCTTTTGCCCTGAAAAACCAACATTGTTCTGTTACCGGTGTGGAAAACCGGGGTTCTCGATTAAAGAATGCTCCCGTTGCAACTCGGGAAATGCCACTACTATAAACGACGAAGAATATTTCACAGGCGAAGATTCCTTCGTAGAAACATTGTTCAATAACGACCCAAACGATACTATAAAACCGACACCAAATACTTCAACACAAAATTCGAACAACCCTCCACTTAACCAACAATTAAGTAATCAAGAATCCCGACAAGAAATAAGAACCAACGAGAACTTATTAATAACTGACGACGAAGAGTCAAGCGATAGCGAAGAAGAACAAATTAGAGAAACCTCAAATAACAATATGACACAACCTCCACAAGAAACTAGCTATGGCGACCAAATAAGAATTCTACAAGATATAACCAGCGGTATCGATACATATAACAGGAAAAGCGGTTTACAGAGTTTTATGACAGAATGTGAAAGAGCCAAAGAAGAACTGCCAAACGCAACATGGGAAAACAAACTTACACGAGCAATCGTGAGAACAAAACTAAATAGGGACGTAGGGGACGACTTACAAATACCAACCGAAGGTTACGCAGACTGAAATACTTGCTAATAAATGCTCTGAAGAAACTAAAAAAAAGCCATAGAAACAAGACCCAATTAATCGGTGAACTAAGCCATATGTATCAACAACCGAACGAAAGCGTAAGAAAATTCGCAAGACGTATAAGAGACGCCAGCTCAGCAATAAATGGCGCCCACGAAGCAGTCGAAGGCGAAAATCCACAATTTTGGAAAAATAGAGTAGACGACATATTACAGAATACATTTTAAATAGGCACGGTACCAGAAATAAGTCGTCAACTAAAGAAAAAAAGAGAACTTACAGAACTTGTCAAGAAACCAATCGAATTAGAAGAACAAGATGAGATGAGATCATCGATAAGAAAAAACGACGGAACAAGAAGAATACAAAACGTAAATACGATTGAATCAGATAGAAATAAAAACATAAACAATAATATAAACACATCTACAAACACGAAAATGAAATGCACACACTGCCTAAAATTAGGCCACTACATAAACGATTGTTATGAATTGAAAAGACTTAAAAACCGTAATATACCTCAGAATAATAAAACTACACAAAAAACATAAAACTACACATAAAACTACACATAAAACTACACTAAATGAAATTAACTGCTACACATGGAACGGGAAAGGTCATACGTCAAGAGTATGTCCTTCGAACCAAAATGCAAGAACTCAAACAACAAGACCGACGAACAATGTTAATAATAGTAATAATAATAACAGTAATAACAACACAACAAGAACCGATCTTTATTGTCAAATATGTAAGAAAACGAGCCATTCGACCGAAAGATGTTTTTTTAATAACTTAACAAATAGAAATGTAGAAAAATGCGAATATTGCCACAACTAACGAATGCAGAAGGAGAAAACACGGCTATGAAAACGCCCAGGGAAACGGCCAAGGGCCTGCCTCAAGAGACAATCTAGGGGGCCAATACCAGCGTCAAAACCAACAGCAAAAGAGAAACACTAGACGAGCAAATGCGATGACAACAGTAGAGAATATAGAAGATGAGAGCGACGAGTCATCATAATAGATTCGATGACTCACGATAGATTACCTTTTATAGTCATAAAACAAGAAAACAGAATAACCTTAACCTTTTTACTAAACACAGGTGCCTCACCTTGTTTAATAAAAGACTCACACATCAATAGCGACGACATTAATCTTAATAGTACAATAACAATAAAAGGTATATCAGGATCACACTTCACCACGATCGGTACAGCAATAATAAGATTCTTAGGTGTTAACACAACTTGTCACGTAATCCCAGACTCGACAGACCTCATACAAACAGGCCTGCTGGGATCGGAATTTTTTAATGAGAACAGAGCAGAAATAAATTATGATAAAAAATATTTGAAAGTCGGAGACAAATATTGTTCATTCGGAGAAGTGTACTCCATCGAACCAAATTGCGAACAGATAGTTCATCTGCCCGTATCAGAGAAGAACGAAAAAGATGGATATATAAACACACTCAAACTTAGAGATGGTGTATATGGTGGTAATTGCCTAGTACATGCTACAAATGGAAAAGCTCATATGAAAATATATAATACCACAGAAGAAAAAATAGAAATGATCTGTCCAGAACTACAACTGGAAGAATTTAAAGAGTCACAAGAAACCAAAAGCACAATCGGCCCACTAGTTGCCTTAATAAAACTAAAGTTTAGAAGAACATGACGAAAGAATAGATAAACTAATGAATAGGTCATTCAACCAGACAAATGTGTTTTCTTAAAAAGATAAGTAGCATTTTTAGGGCACACAGTTTCAGAAGAAGTTCTTAAAACAGACCCCAAAAAGATAGAAGCAGTCAAATGCTTTCCAAAACCGAAAGATAGGAAAGGAATAAGACAATTCCCAGGTCTTACGGGTTATTACAGAAGATTTGTACCAAATTATGCAAAAGTAGCAAAACCATTAACTAACTTACTAAAAGACGAAATAGAATTTGAATGGGATACAAAAACAGATATAGCTTTTGAAACTTTACAAAATGCTTTATGCAATTCACCAATATTACAATACCCAAACTCCGACGAACCTTTCATAATAACAACAGACGCCTCAGGTTACGCTATTGGCGCAGTCCTATCCCAAGGAACTATCGGTAATGACAAACCGATAGCATACTTTTCTAGTGTTCTAAATGGCGCAGAAACTAGGTACGACACCTACGAAAAAAGAAGCGCTAGCAATAGCAGCAGCAGTTAAAAATTTCAGACCATACATATATGGATATTAATTTACTGTCATAACAGACCACCAACCTCTAGTATGGTTTAAATCAGCAAAAGATACCAAAAATAAAGTCCTAAAATGGAGACTCAAATAAGCAGAGTACGATTACGAAGTAAGATACAAACCAGGCAAGTTAAACCTAAATGCAGATGCACTATCTAGAGACCCAATAACCGAACAAGTAAATGTAACAACAAGACAACAGACTTCGAAAGAAAAAGATGAAAACGAAATACCAAACGATTTAAATGATTTCGCAAAGATACTAGAAGAAGAAGAACCAGACGAAGAAACAATCGAATGAGTAATAAAAAAAAGAGGTAGGCCAAAGAAAAACAGTAGACATTAAAAAATGCATTTAAAATAATTAATTAATAATTTTTAAGTAAACAAGTGGCTGAAGAAAAAGATGTAATTGCAAAAAAGACAAGTACTCGTAGAATAATTGTGAAAAAAATTAATTATGCAATTACATCTGTCTTCTTAGCCTTTGGACATTTGAAAATGCATTTGAAATTAACAATTAATGATTTTTAAGAATACAATTGGCTACGAAAAAAGATGTATTTGCAAAAAAGACAAGTACTTGCAAAACAATTGTTTTAAAAATTATTTAATTAAATAAATTTATTTTTATTGAAAATTGGGTATTAAAAATGCGTTTAGGAATATAAATTAATAATTTTTAAGAGGACAACTGGCTGAGAAGAAGGATGCATTTGCAAAAAAGACAAGTACTTGTTAAATAATTGTTGTTAAAATTATTTTTGCAATTACATTTGTCCATATAGCTAACAGACATGTAAAAATGCATATTGAATTATTAATTATTTATTTTCTAATGAACAATATAGACTAAACGAAAAAAAGACAAATATCTATGTAATTACTTGTCTTTTTTGCGATTACATCCTTTTTTTTAGCCAATCGTTCTCTAAAAAATTTCTAATTTATATTTTTATATGTCCAAGGTCTAAAAAGACAAATGTAATCGCATATATGATTATTTAAACAATTATTTTGCAAGTACTCGTCTTTTTTGCAAATGCATCCTCCTTCTTAGCCAGTTGTTCTCTTAAAAATTATTAATTCATATTCTTAAATGCATTTTTAATACCCAATTTTCAATAAAAATGAATTTATTTAATTAAATAATTATTTAAACAATTATTTTGCAAGTACTCGTCTTTTTTGCAAATGCATCCTTCTTTTTAGCCAGTTGTTCTCTTAAAAATTATTAATTTATATTTTTTAATGCATTTTTATATGTCCAAGGGCTAAGAAAACAAATATAATTGCATAAATAATTTTTATAACAATTATTCAACAAGTACTTGTTTTTTTTACAAATGCATTCTTTTCTTCAATCAATTGTTTACTTAAAAATTTCTAGATTATATTTTTAAATGCATTTTCAAATGTCTAATGCCCAGGGAAAGACATGCAATTGTTAAATAATTTTTTAAATAATTAGTTTACAAGTACTCGTCTTTTTTGCGAACAAAAAACCAAGAAATATTAACAAAGAAAAAACAGAAATTAAAAAGAAAAGAGATAGACCAAGAAAAAAGAAGCACAATGAACCTTATGTCACTGCCAGAAAGAAAAGAGGCAGACCGAAGAAAACAGTAGAAGACAAACGACAAAGCAACACAGAAGAAACCGAAGAAGATTCCACAGAGAGCAGCGAGAACGAGTCCGAAGAAGAAATAGATGAGAATAAACACGAAGAAAAAACAATAATAGAACAAAAAACACAAACACACAATCAAATATTAAAAACACTAATAATTTATTTCAATTTCAAAAAGACAAATTTGTTTATTTTCAAATGAATACCGGAAAACTTTGCGATACGGGATCAGAAATCCTAAAATCGACTAACCGATTAGTTCTACCCGAATCATTTATATTAGGACAATGTACCCACATTAAAAAAGCAAAAAAACATTACTTCCCTATCGTCATAGACAATAAAAACGGTGAATTCACAGTAACCACAAATAAAAATTTAGAAAAAGTATTCGACGAACTACACACACATACATAAAGAGAGAATATAGACTATATAACTATTTCGAAATCGAATAAAATATGTAATATAGACTGGTCAAAAATATTATATCTAATGAAATCAAAATTTGAAAACAAGAAAATTAGAATAATAATTTGCAATAATGAACTAAAATACGTAGAATTAGGTAAACGAGACGAAATTTTTACGGAACTACACACGTCATTAATAGGCGGCCATAAA
The DNA here is from genome assembly GCA_011426435.1 of Lysiphlebus fabarum. NCBI lineage: Eukaryota > Metazoa > Arthropoda > Insecta > Hymenoptera > Braconidae > Lysiphlebus > Lysiphlebus fabarum. The sequence goes on from WSYQ01000587.1 coordinate 54,877, forward strand.
GGTATATCAAAAACCTACAATAAAATCAAAAACGAGTATTATTGGGAAAATTGGAAAGAAGATATTACACACAGAATACAACAATGCTTAGATTGTCAACTCAAAAAAGTAAATAGAGTCAAACACAAAAATCCACTAGTAATTACAGACACACCGAGTAGAGCCTTCGATAAAGTAGCGATGGATATAGTAGGCCCACCACCAGTAAAAATCAGGTAACGAATACATATTAACTATGCAAGATTTATTAAAAAATATGCCTAGCAGTACCGCTAAAAAATGCACTTGCAACTATAGTAGCAGAAGCTTTTATCTCAAATCTTGTTTGTAAACACGGTTTACCTAAGATAGTATTAACATATCAAGGTACAAATTTTAATAGCGAATTGATGAAATGTGTCGCGAGAAGATTCAGAATCTGAAAATTCAAAACAACAGCGTACCATCCACAATCTAACGGTTCATTAGAAAGATCACATCACGTACTCGGAGAATTGCTTGAGGAATATGTAGACCAAGAACAAGAATGGGATAAATGGGTAAACCTAGCGATACTAAATTACAACACTTCAATACATGAAGCAACTAAATTCACACCCCACGAACTCATATACGGACAGATAGCCAGATTACCTTTAAGCAAACCCTTACAGAAAAGCGAAGATCTACCAAAATACAATAATTTCTTGAAAGAACTAGTAACACAAGTAGTAAAAACTCAGAAAATAGCGTATAATAACTCAATAAAAGCAAAAGAAAAATCAAAAAAATACTATGACAGAGACGCACAACCAAGACCCTACGAAATAGGAGATTACATATTTTTGAAATACGGCCCAAAACCGAGCCAACTAAAAGATCACTACTCAGGTCCATTCAAAGTATTAGACGTCTTAGACGGCGGAGTAACAATAAAAATAAAAAACAAACTCAGAGAAGTCCACCTAAACAAACTAAAAAAATCAAAAATTAAATTAAAAGACAAAGGACCAGACGAACAATAAAAACAAACAGACGAAACTCAAAATTCACAATAGTTACGAAACAAATAAATATATTAGGTTAAAAGACTAAAACAGAAAATTACAAATGTTAGTACAATCACTGCTCATACTAAGCCTATGGAAATCAACCGAAGCATTCATCGGCTACGATTGCGGATTGACGGCACTCAATACCACAACAATCTCAACTATAGGAGTAGAAGACTGTGTTCCACCGATAACAAAAGACAAAATAGAAAGAACAAAAGCAGTATTACTACAACCAGTAGAATACGGAGTACTAGAAGTTAAACACTGTAAAGTAGAAGTACTCAGAACAGCATACAACTACATACCAGCAATGCCAGGCGGACTAGCAGACTTCATACTGGACATAGGCAAAACAGAATGCCATGAAGCACATACAAAAAGGAGAATAAATATATTAGCAATGGGGTTCGACGACGTACAAATGAATACTACAAATTTTAGAAGGGGAACAGCCGCAGGCACACTGAATACAGACGGAGACTGCACCGGAACCCAATGTAGTGACGCATATGCGTCATACAAAAGGGTAGTCATTCAAGTGGCAGTAAAAATCCCATTAACATCACAATGGGGCAGAACGAATCACAACGATAAAAAGATCTGGTGACGTTTGTTAGGGCGTGTAGCCCGCGTTACCTTTAAATAAAAATTTATCAATATTTAATATGAAAATTTAAATATTCAATAAAATAAAAAAATAATAATAAATCAAAAAAATAATAATTTTATAATAAATAATGTTTTTTTTTATGAGGGGCGATATAGTTTCCAGAGACGCTTATTTTAAACCAAATCCGAAGTCTTTAAGGCAATTATTTCGTAAGTTATGAACTTTATTTTTTGGGAGATAAATCCAATACTACGTCTAAGCCATTCGGCGCCTACCCTCCGTAGAGTTAAGGCAAGCTATAACTTTTGGTAGAATCAACGGAATGACTTCAAATTAGGCTCAAAAAACGTGTGTTTTCAAAATTCTATCGCCCTGGGGGGTACATTCTGAATTGAATAGCCAATTTTTTTCTATTCTTAAAAAAAAATGACAAAAATATTTCAAAAATTTTATTTTCTATTTTTTTTTGAAAAATATAATTTTTTTTGAAAAATGTTTTGAATAAAAGTTGTAGAACTTTACCACACATGCTTTTTAAATCGTATACGAAGTATTTTTAACAATTTTTTCAAAAGTTAGAGCTTTTTAATAAATTACTAGAAAATTAGAAAAGCCATAACTTTTGAAAAAATTGTAGTAGAGACTTCGTATTAGGCTTAAACGATGCGGCTATTGAAACTCTATCGCCCTTTATAAGAAAGAGAATTAACTTATAAAAAGACTAAATCTAATAATTAAATTAATTTAGTCGAGGTTATGTTTTTAAATAAATAAAACAAGATATACAAATTTATATGTTTTGTAACCAATTTTCTGACCATTACTGGCGAGAGAACTGGCCAAAGGTAACAACGAGGATTTCTCACCAACCTCCTCTCTTACCGTCAGGTGGGAGCCAGCTGATTCTATCGGCAACCAACAACCAGGGAAATTTATTACGGGAGCAACGGTCATTAAATGACCATTCGGTAGCGGCCTAACTCAGTAAGAAATAGTAGAGGGGCGCGGTCCACCAAGTACTGTCGATAACAACGAGAGCTTGTCATACATCATACTTACGTATTTTGTATAAGACACGGGAACGTGATGATGTCCTTCACGGGCTAGACATCATCACCGAGAACATGCTTGGCTTCAGGTTAAATCCCTTGCTTAACCTTCCGTCCACCGAGATCGAGAGATTCATGCCCCGCAAGGCCTTACAGAATCATCTCCAGGTCTCCTACACACCTAGTGCACCAGGTAGCTGGAGGTAGTGGCCACCATAAAATTGCCTCGCAAGGACTTACCCAAAAAAGCCACTACTCAACCAGCACCTAGTGTATAGGTTACCCTGGCATAGGGTATCCTCACTTAGTGCGAGAGAGATAGCTTTCACCAGGTCTTGCCTATGCAACAAGGCAACGACATGGTGATCGCTTACGAGAGCGTGCACCAGCACCAGGTCCGCCAGCTAGCTTCCATCGAAGCCAGGAGGCAGGAGCCCTGGCCAGCTCGAGAGCCGGCCAACGACTGACTAAATTGTCAGCCGTTAGCTCTTATATACGGATCGTCTCCCTACTCTCCGTTTCTCCCACTCCTCACCGTCTGCGCGCACACCCTTGATGCGGCTCTCTAGTGGGGACGTGTCGGAGTAGGGGAGATTCTCTATTGCAATCAGGGTGACCATCTGATGTAAACTATTTAGTTATTTCCCTAGTCACTCAACATTTGGGCCACAGATGGTAACACCGAAACCGCTCGTAATAAAGCTGTATTACTTATCTTCAAGCCAACACTAAATTCCCATGTGTATCGGCCGATAAGCATCTACGGAACGTAATTATCATAAATGATAATTACCGATAACACGAGAAATGCCAATTCTCGTTACACCCCGTCCCCTGTGTGAAGTTTCGACCCGAAACTTCCTCCTTTCTCCACCTTACATCTCTCCACCTCCATCACTAGGCAGATAGATTTTAAGGTCTACTATAGATAGTTTACCCCTATCCCGTCCTACGAGATCGGACAGTTGATAAACTGTCCTCGAGAGCTTTTTCGTGATCACCCAGGGTCCGTGAAATGGCTTGTTCAAAGCCGCGGTCCGGTATGCGTGAGCCTTCGACAATTCTCGATTTTGCACAAGTACTAACTGTCCAACTTCGAATCCCACATTTCGACGTTTTCTGTTGTATTGCTCTGCTTGTCGATTACTTGCCTCATCGAGAGCAAACCTGAATGCCAATCTTAGAGTGTCATGACATTTCATATGTTCAATCTATCCTCTGATTTCATATTAGCGGTTTCGAGATCCTTAGTCAATTCTCTGTAGAGTGAACCTTTCGATTCCAACTCTCGGCCGAGATTCGCGAATGCGGGTGTTGCTATAAGAGAACTGTGGTACGAAGTATTATAAGCGAACTGTATTTCACTCAAATATTTATCCCACTCTCTATGGTCGTGATCAAGAAATGCACGCACCATCATCTTAATACTCCGGTTTACCCGTTCAGTTGGGTTAGCCTGAGGATGATATGGCGGAGCTGTCGATAGTCTCATATGTATTTCTTTCGAGAGCGACTCCAGATCCTTGTTCCTAAACTCGGTTCCGTTGTCCGTGAACAGTTCTTGGGGCACTCCCCAACGGTAGATAACTCGCTCTTTTAGAATTTGACAGATATTCCTACCTGTCGCTTTCGACAGAGGTGCTATTTCTACCCATTTCGTGAGCGTATCTTGTATTACCAAGATATATGCGTGAGCGCCTGAGCTCTTCGTATAAGGACCCATAATGTCCGCAGTTATACGAGACCAAGGCCCCATGAATTTTCTGGGATTCATGTATCCGGCGAGAGCCCTTTGTTCAACTTTACAACGTTGGCATATTTCGCAATGACTCACATATTTCACTACTGCGTGATACATTGCCGGCCAAAAATATCGCAGTGCCAATCGTCGGTAAGTTCTGAAGATACCTTGATGTCCGGCCTGAGGGTCATCATGGCATTCTTGCAAAGCCCGAGACCGTAATTCCCTTGGAAGAACCAATTTCCATGCATCAAAATCTATAATCTAAGCAGAGGCCAGAAATCCTTTGCGATGATAATAGATTTGACCATGTCGGATAGCCCAATTTGGGTATTTACCGGGATCAAGGTGGATTGCTTTTCTTCGCTTAATATACCAACGATCTCTTGTTGCTTCAATCGTGGTAATTACTGCTAGTACAGCACCGCCTTCGGGGGCACGCGAGAGCGCATCAGGGACATGATGTAGTGCACCTTTCCTATGCACTATTTCAAAGTCATATTCCATCAAACCGAGAGCCCATCTTCCGAGTCGACCACCAGGATCCTTCAAGTTATGAAGCCAGCGTAAACTGCTGTGATCGGTGATGACCGTGAACTTGTAACCTTCCACGTAGGCACCAAACTTCTTGATAGCCCATACGACTGCCAAGCATTCTTGCTCTGTGACGGTATACTTTACTTCGGGAGCAGTTAGTCCTCTACTTGCGTAGGCTATAACTCTTTCTTGGCCGTCTTGTACTTGGGTAAGTACTGCGCCAAGACCTACACTACTTGCGTCTGTCTGTAGTGTAAACGGGAGCGTAAAGTCTGGACAAGCTAGTGTGGGGGCGCTGGTTAACCGAGTTTTCAATGCATTGAAAGCCTCTTGTTGGTCTGTACCCCAGTGCCAACGACTGTTTTTCCGTACTAGCTTCGAGATCGGCGAGGCTATCGAGGCAAAGTCCGGAATAAACCGACGATACCAAGATGCCATGCCCAGAAACCGTCTGACCTCTTTTAATGACTGTGGCGCTGGGAAGTTGCGCACAGCCGAAGTCTTCTCGGGATCTACTTGGAGTCCTTCACTATTGATCAGGAATCCAAGATACTTTACCTGCGAACGACAAAATTCACTTTTCTCTCTATTGATAGTGAAATTTGCGTCACGCAATTTTACGAGAACTTTCGAGAGCCATTCTAAGTGTTCCTCAAATGTTTTTGTTACGATAATAATATCGTCCAAATACACAAAAACATGAGGGTAGAATTCGGGACCCAACAGTCTGTCCAAAGACCGTTGCATTGCCGCTGGGGCATTCGAGAGCCCAAAAGGCATCCGCCGAAAATGGAAGAGCCCTCTGCCAGGTACTATGAAAGCCGTGATTTCACGACTCTCCGGAGCCAATTCCACTTGCCAATATGCTTTACTCAAATCTAATGTGGATATATAATTTGCCTGACGCAATTCATCCAATAAGAGAGCCATATTCGGTAGTGGATAGGCGTCCTTTTTCGTGAGCTTGTTGATTTCCCTGAAATCAACACAGAATCGAAGCGATCCATCTTTCTTTTTAACCATAACAACTGGGCTAGCCCAATCACTACAGGATGGTTCGATGATTCCATTCGAGAGCATACTATCAGTCTCCGCCCATATCGCCATTTTCTTGTGGTGTGACATGGGGCGGATCCTTTGCTTGATAGGATCGTGAGCGCCCACATTAATAACATGGGCCGGGAGCTTTGATATCGGGAGCAAGGCGGGAGTAGGAGGTATGTATTTGTCTAGCAGTAACTGTAGACGCCTCTGTTCATCCTCCTTCTGTAACTTAAGACCATTACACACAGTTAAATGGTGTATTGTCTCAACGGGAGCAAACGAGAATATTTTCTTGGGTTGGTCTCTAAATTACCAACTTTGCCCAAAGAAATCAACAACGATCCCAGCCTCTCGTAGGAAATCTACTCCTATGATAAAGTCTTCTGACAAAGACGGCATCCAAAGAGTTTCCATGAGAATAGTCTTGGCACCTAGCGTGATCGGTGTCATAGACGTATGTCGTATGATTTCGATCTGCTTGTTTGCGACCAGAACCTTTCTACCCGGACCTTCAACTGGCTTTATATTAGATGACCTTAGCAACTGGATACCTTTGTTTCCGGCAAAAGTCCGTGTTGCACCGGAATCCATTAAAGCGTTCAGTTTTCGCCCACAGATACCAATCTTAAGGTAGAAAGTAATCTTTCGACCAGGACCAAGGGAGCTTTGCAAACTATCCCATATAGGGTTAGGTTCCGGGGTAGCCAAATCTGATGGATCTCCCTGTCTTCCAGTGAGCTGAACAGTCGTCACGACAGGGTGATTCAAACGACTGTTTGCAAGGGTTTGATCTGCGCTTGCGTAGCCAAATTCGTTTATATTTTTGTAGGATAATATGAAGTTAGGAGATATAGAATTTAAATAGAGAATAATTGAACCACGTGATTAATATTTTTAAAAGTAAGACAAAAAGTATTTATTAATTAATAGAAAAAACAAATATTTAGAAATCAAATTATTATTACAAAATTAAAAAATATCGGTTATCTCATTCAGTCTATGTTTATATCATTCAAGTATTACCCCTCAAGTAACCCGTGACTCTATATGCAAACAAAATCTAAGACCCTGAGAACCCCGAACTTTACTCTATCAAGTCTTGTTGCAAACTAACTTTAAACTCATTCACTCTTGCACTCTCGGACCCAATATTCCAGAAAAATCAAAAAAACCCAGCACCCAGAATGTTCTAATTTATTTATTTATTCGTCATGTGTCTTTTTTTTATATTTCCGGCCCTTCTAAAGAAAAAAATTAAAAAGTAATAAAATTGCATAAAAGTGGAACCCCATATTTTCTATTTTGTTTTATAGCTTTTCTTGTATTTTCTTGGTCCCAACGTCTCACGGTCACTCATTCATTCATTGACCATTCCGGCTAGGCCTGCAGTACACGTGACACACACTCCTTTCCTTTATTCTATTTTATTCTTTTATTTTCTTATTTTTTACCCTTAAAATATTTTCTACTCTATCTCTATCTTACTCACACTCATACGAACCACTCATACTTTATTTTCATGCACCCACATTGTATGTTTATCAAAAATTTTCCGACGTAAGTCGTGCTGAGTCATATGTTTGGCTTTATCTTTATCGTAAAAACAATTGTTTACTTATTTATGCCAGGTTTTATCAAAAATTTTGATTATTCAGATAGTTTACTTGTAAAAAAAGTTTAAATTGTGTAAATGTTTTATTTTTGGTTAGATATAAAAAGAAAGATTTAAATTAATTGAATGATTTTATTCTGTTTCTAAAAATTTAATCTTAATTGTTCAAGTGATTTTATACTATTTGTAAAGATTTAACTTGAATTGTTCAACTGTCTTTGTATTATTCATTTAATTTGAATTGTTTGGGTAGTTTCGTTTGTTTTTGAAAATTTCGATTTGGGTTATTCGTTTTGTTTGTGAGGAATTTAATTTGATTTGCTTGAATATTTTTATTTTGCTTGAATTTGAGTTGTTTAAATAATTTTTTTTTGTTACAAAGGTTTAGTTTTCATTGTTCAAATTATTTTGTTTTGTACATAGAAATGTTAATTTGAATTATTTAAATGTTTGAATTGAATTGTTTAAATAATTTTATTTGTTTATAAAAATTTTATCTTGAATTTTTTTAATAATCTACTTTGTTTATAAAATTTTTAATTTGAATTGTTTAAATAATTTTATTTGTTTGTAAAAAATTTTAATTCAAATTGTTTAAATAGTTCATTTTGTGTATAAAAATTTTAATCTGAATTGTTTAAATAATTTATTTTGTTAGGAAAAGTGTTTTGAATTTTTGTCTAGGCGGGACCACTAGCATTTTATATTCTTGTCTAGGCGTGGTTGTAAGTGTCTTGAATTTTTTCTTAGGCGTGGTTGTTAGTGTTTTAAATTCCGGTCGTTGCCTCCTATTCCTTTATGTTCCCTTAATATTTTATTCTTTTTCATTTATTTATTTACGCTTTTTTTTTATTGATATGATTATGTTAAAGTTAATTGTTATCTCTATAAATTTAAATTCAATTATTTTATAATTTAATTTTGCGTTTTTGTTATAATAAAAAAAAAACATTTATATTATTTCTATTATTTGTAGGTTTTTTTTTATTATTTACTTTATTTTATCTTATGAGATTATGGTCTTTATTTTTTTATATATTTTCTGATTATATAAAAATATTTTATTCTACTAATTATGCGCGAGGAGTTTATCGTTTCTATATTTATTATTCGATTTTTCTCTTCGTCTATTCTTCGCTCAATATGCCGTGTCGTACGGTGTTTGGGCGCCAAATTGTTATGTCCGATATTACCCGGTTTTCAATTAATTAAAAGTGCTATTTGACCCTAATCGGTTAAGGTTACTAGGTCAGGTCCACAGCGCGAAGTAATGAGACTTAGGGCAAGAGAGTATTGAAATAAAGAACAGATTTGATAATTAATATTAAATATGTAGAATGTTTATTTGTTGTCTGGATGTTTAACGTGTGTCAGTTACAATATTCATTACACATATTAGACTCAAAATTACTTACATTGATTGAGTACGTTGATTACAATAATTTATTTCTTATGTGGTTGGATTATAATAAGAGTGGATGATCACAATTAATTCAAAGTAGATCGGTTGATGAATGATGATGTATGCTAGTGATAATTATCGATCGAGATTTTATATATCGAAGCTGTTTATTTTACGTACTCGCGTATCAACTGTTCAACAATTAAAGAAATCGCTTTGAATATTACGACAATTCGTTGAAGTAATTTAGAACTGATCAACGAAATATTATTTGATCAAAAACCAATGAATCAATAATTCTAAGTTTTTATAATTAAATAAAATTGTAACGGAGATGTAGAGTTTGTCCCGTCTAAACGATCACTGATTTTTCGTTAGTTATTCTGGGGTTTATAGGGGAATTTTGAGGATAAGGATTGCGTGAGACCGTGTGCATAGGTCCCTTAAAGTCAGTGGGTTTCTTGGGTCAAAGTCGTAAAATTCGTATTTTATTCGTTTCATATGTTGTTATCTTATTTACTATTTTTTATATTTCATCTTGATTTCTTAAGTTTGAGAAATTTAGTTTCGGGTTACCTTTTTTTTATGACTGCCCATGCATTTGGAAATTAAATTTCTAAAAATGTTAATATTTTTTTCTTATAGTTTTTGTAAATTTTACGACTTTCGGATGTGTGTTTTTCTATTTAGGATTTCTTAGATAATTTTTATGGTCATCTGGCGTCATAGAGTGTATTTGTTATTTGATTGCATTTTATTGCTTTTTCTATTTCGGCTTTCTTTTTATGTTGATTGGTTCAATTGATTTGAGTTTGTTTAATTTTATTCTATTCTGTTATTATTCTTATCATAATAAAATATTATTATTCTATTTATTTCTATATAATTCTACGGATGTAACACTGGTAAGTTTACACTTGGTGTTAACCAATTAATCGTTTTATTATAAATATGATAACTAGTAAATCACAAGTATTGATTGTTGCAGCTGTTACAGGTAAATTTACACTTGGTGTTAACCAATTAATGATTTAATTATACATATGATAACTGGTAAAGGATTATGTTTGCCGTTTTAAGATGTATGGCATCATGAAGCATCAACAGAGCTGTACCAGGTGATAATGTTGCTTTTAATATTGAAAATATATGAGTTATAAAGAATTACGTCGTGGATACGTTACCGGTGCTCAAATAAATTCGAATATATAATCAATCTCATTCAATTATTTTTTAATAAGCACTATCATTTAGTCTTGCAACATTATCTACTATGTCATAAACATTCACAAAATCAGTACACACTAATAGTAGCAATTAATGCAACTGCATTTTGTACTAATACTTGATTAAGAGTGGTTTATTTGGTTGAACAGAACCATTATTTTATAGTAAAACAACACAATTTAGCAATATAATTGTTATTCAGTGGTTTATTAATTTATAATAATAAGAAAAATGTGTGTGTGTGTTTGTCACCAGTACGCGCGGGGGAAGTGAAACTTCTTTCGTTATTCGACCTTTTACAAAATAATGTGAAAAAAAATATTGGTAAGCTTAAACAGGATTTCAGGATATTGCAAAGGACAAAAAATTTGAATAGAATATTATTTTAACATAAATAATAACAATAATATCTATATTTATAACATAAATAATAATATTAGTACATATATTAATAGAACTATGAAAATGATCGAAAATATGACTATTATATGATTTTTAATTTAAATAATAATATTAACAATAACAGTAGCAATAATATTAATAATATAAATAATGATATTATTAATAATAATAATAATAATAACGATTTTTATAATATAACTAATATAAATAATATGAATAATAATATTAATAATAATAATAATAATATGAATAGAAAAATTAATAATATAAATAATATAAATAGAAATATTAATAATAATATTAGTAAATATATCAATAGAAATATGAAAATGATCGAAAAATTTAAATATAATATGATTTTTAACATAAATCATAACATTAATATTAATATTCATAATATAAATAATAATATTAATAATATAAATAGAAATATAAAAATATTAGAAAAATATGAATACAATATGATTTTTAACATAAACAATAACAACAATATTAATATTTATAATATAAATAATAATATTAATAATAATAGTAATATTAATTTTATAAGTTATATTAATAATATCATCGACAATAATATAAATAATATTATTTTTTAAATTTGTTATCCAAAAAACAAATATGTATATTCTTGCGCATGCGCACGCGTTAAAGAAAATATGACCGCTGAGCTCCAACATAAGCTGTCAGATATTTTTTGCTGACACAAGAATATTTATATAAAACTATTCAAACAACCATTTAATTCTTTCTATCAATAATATTACTTAATATTATACACTGCTATTTTTTTTTTTTCATTTAGTTATTTATATTACAACAAATAAATATATAACATATACAACAAATAAATATTGTTGAATTTCAACAATAAATTTGTTCTTCAACAATATCATGTTATTTGGCCTTGATGTTGTGAAGTATTTTCCTTGAAACCGTAGCTTTGAAATAATATTTCCATCAGCTTCTAATATTTCACTTTCAACAACACGTTTGTACCTGGTATTTAAATTTATTTCTCTCTCATAATTCCGTCGACAAATCTGAGCTAACAGATGATATGGCGAGCGTAATTGTCTTTTTATTATTCCCAGAAAATTTCCAAATACAAATGCATTAATTTCGCTTAAACCCAAGCCTGTGTGCACAACATCATCAACTACATGAGTCAAATTGTGCATGTTGATTGTATCTGATGTATTACCGAAAATTTGCTTGCTTTGTTCGAAAAACATTTCTAACAAAACCTTCGTTTGATTCACGGACTGGCGTGCTGTTCTTTTACTCCACAAAAGTCTTGACGCACGATGAAATAAAATAAAATGATTGTATTGATTTTCTGGGATAATATTTTTTAAAACGACGGGTCTAGCATAAAAAGCGAAAAACTTATGTTCTACAGCTTTATTAAATTTGTCATGTTCAAGTCTAGCTTTTTTTTTGCCCTGTATTTTGCCATTTATTTTCTCTGTTTCTCTAAACTTTTGTCATTCATCATTTTGTGCAATTATTATAATATAAGTTTATATATTCAATGTTAAAATATAATAATTATTAAAATTATTTTTTTTTGATATTATTTTTATTGAATATTATTCAATATTTTTATTTTATTTTTATTTTCATTGAGTTTTTTTATAATTATTTCATATTTTATTAATTTTTATTCTATTAATTTTATTTAATATTAATTGTTAAAATATTAAAATGTCAATATTAAAACCAATAAATATTATCAATGTATGTTGTGACACGTATGAGGTTATGGCATGTTGTTTTTAATTTATTGCTTTTATGCCTTCTTTACCTATGTATAAAACTTGACACTACTGCCATCTATCGAAGTTCAATACAAGCGATTATTTTATAAACAAACCTAAAACGACGTCGATCCGACATCGAATAACGTCACCCTTCGACATCGTTTCGAGCTCGAATTTCGACGTCAAACGGAGTGTGGGCCTCGGAAATCGAGCGCTGTTCAACGTCGAATAAACATTAGATTTCTACCTGGGTTCATCCCGACAAATTTCTATTACCTCATATGGACCCTCCCATTGATGTCCAAATTTTTTTACTACACCCTCTTTTAATAAATAACTTTATTTCCCTCTGCAAAAATTCTCGGATAAATATATCTATTGTAATATTTCTGAGATTTAGCTTTAGCAGTGATTGGTTCCCACTGTCATTAAATTCTTCATGTTTTACCACCTTTACATCTTCAATATTTAATTCATTAATATTATTACGAATATTTTCGTTATTAAATCCTCCTCATCTTTACCATCATAACTCAAACTTTCATCATTTTATTGTTCAATATTTATGTCATTTATATTTTTATCGCTACTTCTACTATCAGTATTATTTATTTCGTCATCAATAGCATCATTTTCGATTTTTTTATTACTTTCTCCTGAAAGTTTACTCTTTTTTATTTTTCTATTTAGTAATGAATCGTCAAAAAACTCCTCCGAGGATATTTGTTTTTCCCCATTACTAAAATCCGACAATTCACATTCTCGCTCATTCTCAACCTCGTCAAAATGTACTACGTCTCTAGAAGTAGAAGGCTCTGGGTAAAAAATATTTACTTTTGTTACGAATTCGCATTAGCGATTACGTTTCTTTTTAAATTTTAACCATCAATTTTTAAGTTTGGAATTTACCAGATGTAACGCAATATTTTAGTTATTTATTTTATTTAAAAATTATATTATTTTTATTTTAACATTTTTATAATTTTCATTTAATTTTGCTGACCTATTTTAATTATCCAAAAAGACGTTGTAAATAAATATTTTACATCCGTTAAAGTCAAGACAAATAATTTTATAATAATTTTATAATGCTGACTACCATGGGAACAATAACTGGCCATTGGCTAATTATTAGTCCCACTCATAGAATATTAAAAATTAAGAAAATATAAAAAGAATAATTCTAAAGTGAGAACTCACTCTCGTGTTATACTTAAAATTGTCAACATCTAATAAAATAATTGAACACCTAATTAGATTTTAAAAGTAATATTGAAGTGAAAATTTATTTGTGTTACCACCCAACTATTGAGTCTTAATTATTCGGGGTGTTTCTTCATATATTTATTTCGTTGTGTCTTGTATTTGATCCACTGACTTCCATCAACGGCGGCTATCCAGACTGACGCGCCCTCAAAACAATTGGATTTTAAAACTACAAGGTACATTTATTTTCTACAACCTAATCACATTCCCTCCTAACCCGCTAGCCTGTGGGTAATAGCAAAATGAAAGGATTAAAAATAGTTAAATGTCAGGTTGTTGTTTTTCTATTATTATCAATTTATTATTCAATTATTTCATCAATTGTAATTTATTTTTAAATAGTATCGGGAATAAAAATTTAAATATTAAATAAAAATAGCAACTTGGCACGTAACACTTTATTATTTATTTTTATTTTTTTTAATTCGTGGCGCTCGTGCAGGTTGACGCTTAATTTTTTCTGTCTAAAGTTCACAGTGATAAACTCACGAATCTAATTGAACTAATTAAAATGTGATTGATATCAAAATACTTGTGGAAAATTGTCAATTTATTGAACAATTAATCATTGTTGAACTAACTTAATATACAACTTGATTATTTAGCTTGGCATTTGTTGGCCCAGGATCGGTGCATCAATTTGCCAACCGGTGAACTGTCATTTGTTGTGCCTTAAATTAAAGAGCTATATTATACTAAGAGTGTCAAGTGAAGGTTTAATATTGAACTTTATATACTCTTATCTTATTTACTTTAATTGCAAGCTTATATTTATTTATCGAATTGGTCGTAATCAGCAATTAATCCTACTGGCTACGTTTAATTCACTCAAACCAAGAACCTTTTAATTTAGGACACGTTCTAATATGATTCATTTCATAGTGATAACTAGTGACAATGTGAACTCACCTTAACAATATTTTACTAGTGCTGCTTACATCGTAACTAAACCACATATATAACGCTTGGCGCTAGTAGTCACGCACGTAGGACTATATACCAGGCTTTAAGTCATTCAAATATGACTTATCTACGTAACATCAACATAAACATTGCAAAGATTGAATCTTATAACATGGAACAGCTCAATAATGTCAACTGTCAACCAAGAAGGGGGAAGCTTACACCAACTAATAACAACGCTACGTTTAACTTTGATCCAAACAAATACCAGCTAGACTTTGACACTAAAATGCTGGAACTATCTGAGAGTATAAAAAATCAGATTGATGGCTATCGTAATGATATTAGCAACATCGCGAAGGACATTGCAGCCATGTGTGGACAGATGACTGCACTTGCAAACACTGTCGCAACACACACTGAAATGATCAATAACTTACAACACACAATTACATCCAACACAAATAACATCATGGAAATTAAACAAAATGCAAACAATAACACACAATCTACACTAATTGAAATGGAAGAAAGAATAAAAAAAAAAAACAACTTTATCATTTCAAACCTTGTTGAATCAAGAGCCATGTCAATTGCTAAACGTATTGAGAAAGATAAACGATGTGTCACTAATCTGATCAAGTCAACTAAATCAAATGAAGCTGCTGTTATATCAGGTAAGATCAAGGTTATGAGAGTTGGTAAACTATTTGATTTAAATAAATTTAGACCTGTCAAAGTCATATGTCCCAATTCTTTTGACTGTAACGTATTGCTTCAGGAATTAATCAAATTAAAACGCAGACCAGACATGAAGAGTCAATTAGAAAAAGCCCTATTCGTCAAAGACAAGACAAAAATGCAACAACAACAATATCAACAACTGAAAATACAAATGATTCGAAGATTGGAAAGTGGAGAAAAAGATCTCTGTATAAGAAAAATAATCGGAACTTACACAATAAAAAACAATATTACCAAAACCAACAACTATAATAATATAAACAACAAGTATAATAATAATCAGCACATGCACACCGGTGCATAGTTTTGTTTTAATTTCTTCAATCATGATTCTCATTTACTAAAATATCCATCACTGTATATATAACATATTCGATATAAATGACTTGTCTGCACACTCATACTACTTTTTACCAGCTCTATTTACCAAGATCTAACCTGTTTATTTTTGAACCTTAATATGATCTTGAATACTTGATTAATTTTAAATTTAATATTCATTAACAGATGAAGCATGGCTCAATATTTTGTACCAGAATACCAGGAGTATTAAATACAAGCC
The DNA here is from genome assembly GCA_011426435.1 of Lysiphlebus fabarum. Lineage (NCBI taxonomy): Eukaryota > Metazoa > Arthropoda > Insecta > Hymenoptera > Braconidae > Lysiphlebus > Lysiphlebus fabarum. Next base: position 70,773 of record WSYQ01000587.1, read on the forward strand.
AAACAATATAAGATGTGCGGTTACAACATCAGGCTGCGATATCCTGGCACTCACAGAGACGTGGTTAATATTTACTCTGGAGAATACTTAGACTTGAGCATGTGCACCGTCTTTCGTGACGATAGAATCAACAAATACAAAACAACTGGTGGTGGGTTCTTACTAGCACTTAAAAATCAACTTCAACCTACTCTACAAGTACAAGCAACTATGATACTCGTCAATTAGAAATAACATCACTACGTAATAAATTGAGTTCGTTAAATCAAGAGGCACGGTAGTGCCTCGAGTCAAGTATGAGAAAGGAAATATATATGTGTGTGTAAGAGTAACTACCGTGCCTTATTATACACGACACATTGGTGACCCCTTCCGTCCCCAATTATTTATGAATCAATTAAAATATGATGGAATCAATTAAAAAATACGGGGTTTTGTAATGATCCCATAAATCAATGTCAAGCTTTTTTTTAAAAAAAAAATCAGATTTTTTAGTGGCTTATTTTTTTTTTTATTGAACAATCAAATTAACGGTTGCGATTTTTTGGCTGAAAAACCAGATTTCTGATTTTGTTAAGTTGGTAGTACGGTATAAGATTATAAAAAATTTTTTTTTTTTTTTTACTTTTCTCACTTGCTCATTTTTGTTGGCTGCACTGCAGAGTTGACATATGAATATATGATAAATATTGCAATATTGTATATTAAAAATAATAAACATCAAATGATACACCGGTAAAATAATTATAAATAAAAATTAAACTTGATGATATATAAATTGTGTATGTTACAAAAAAAACTTTACAAAAAGATGTGATATCTAACAAAAAACAAAAAACAAGTATTTTGTACAAAAAAAAGAGTCAAGTACTCGAAATTGTAGTCAATTTGTAATGTAACTTGTTTTGCCATTAATTAATCTAAAATGTTAAAAAAAAAAAATAATAAAAAAAAAAAATTATACTTGACCCTGCTAAACATAAGATTGAATAATGTTGGCTTAAAATTTTATTTTTAATTTAGGAAAAACTACGCAGGGTCAAGTATAATTTTTTTTTTTTTTTTTTTTGACTACAATTTCGAGTACTTGACTCTTTTTTTCGTACAAAATACTTGTTTTTTGTTAGATAATACTATAAAGCACAAAACTAGATTAAATTATAATAATTACATTGAAAATGCTGAAAAACATCTGACAAATAACCCAACATCATTATGGAAATTTGTTAATAATATTAAAAATGAAACTAGACTACCAAACACTTTCAAAATACAAGATACAGGCTCCGCAGATCCGAATATAATAATTAATAAATTTGCAAATTTCTTCATGAGTACATACAATGAAATGTCACGCGATGACCACGAATATATTTGTAAATTACATGATGAATGTAATTCATATTGTAAACACCAATTTCCTGACTTATTTGGCAACACAGATAAATATACTGTACTAGATGTTAAACTCGCGATTAAAAAACTACCAAATAAATACTCGTCAGGTCTTGATCAAATACCCTGTTCGTTCATCAAGTATTGCGAAAGTGCATTTGCCTTGCCCATGTGTCATAAAATCAACTTATCACTAGAGCATGGTATTTATCCGGAGGCATGGAAAAAGTCCAAGATTATTCCCATACACAAAAACAGCTCAAAACATTTGGTCAATAATTACAGGCCTATCACCATCTTATCTGGATTTTTCAAGATCTTTGAAATTTACCTATATGATAAAATATATGGTGTATTTAAACCGTCAGTTGCTGCTGAACAGCATGGATTCTTACCTAAAAATTCTACCACCACAAATTTACTTTCTTTCAATCAATATGTATATAACTCACTCCTTGCTGGATGCCAGGTAGACGTAATCTACACGGACTTCAGCAAGGCATTTGATAAAATAAATATTGCTCTATTGCTGAATAAATTGAATCGACTTGAAATTTCCAATAGAATGATTAAACTTCTCATCTCATACCTAACTAACAGAAAATCATACGCCACATTCATGGGTCACACCTCAGCTGCATTCACTCCAAGCTCTGGAGTACCCCAAGGCTCCAACCTTGGACCACTTTTATTCTTAATTTTCATTGATGATATAGTAAATAATGTTCAATCTAACATGCTACTATATGCCGATGACGCAAAAATTTTTAAAATAATTGATACATGGGTAGATGCGGGCGCACTTCAGCGAGCACTTGATGAATTTTATGCATGATGTACTAAAAATAAGCTGCAATATTACGACCCCCAGGAAAGATGTCGCATTTTTTTATTGCCTTAATCTGGATTAGGAACGAACTCGATACCAGCCAATGGTTTTACTTTCAACCTTAAGATTTTTATTCATTGTCTTTCAGAAATCGTTTATGTTCTATGAATGTTCTATTTTTTTGTGAACGAGTAGGTTACGGCAACTTGGTCCCTACAACTACGCCCAGCAAAATTTTGATGATTTTCTACGCTCTTCTCGGAATTCCAATGAATGGAATTCTGCTTTCTCAGCTTGGTGATTTCTTCAGCGTTATTTTTATTCGGGCTCATGACAAATACAAGTCTTACAAAGACAATCAACACCATGAATATACGAATAAATCGACACCATTAGAAACTCGAAAGGCAGGCTTAGCGGCTCGAGTTTTGATGTACTTGGTCCCAGGATTTGTTATGTTCATTTTTTTTCCAGCTTCGGTTATTTCATATTACGAAGAAACAACTTATAATGAAGCAGTATATTACGCTTTTGTGACACTGACAACTATTGGATTCGGTGATATTGTTGCTGGTTTGTATATTATTTAGTTATTATTATGCTTTGATTAACAATTGATGAATTTTCATTATGATTTGTAAACAATAAAAAAACCCCGAGTTTCTGTAATGATATAATAGATAATGATAAAAATGTAATAGCATTCCGTCAAATTCCGCCTCGTTATCTGTGATAATTTTAAATTTATTTCCATATGTAAAAGCTGACATATCATTGTAATTATCATTTCTGTTGAGCCACTGCTAATCCCTCAAGGTAGAATTTTTTAAAAATAAATTTTTTATTTTTCTAAGTTTTTTTCTTACCTTAGCATTTATATATACCTTTGCAATTATATATACCTTAGCAAGATCAACTATCCATGCATGGGTAATGGAAAATTATCCGCAATTATATTCCTAAGTATTTATATATACCTTAGCAATTATATATACCTTTGCAATTATATACCTTTATAATAATTTAAACTTAGAAAAAAACCTCTTAAAGTATATTTACTAGTTATTGTTTATTTACTTGTTATTTAGTTATATTTTTTATTGAGTTACTTACATATATATAAATGTATATATAAAGATATATATATACACTACTTGCATCTTATGCAAAAAAAACTTAGAAAAAAAAAAAACTTAAAAAAAAAATGAAAAATTAAAAAATAATGTTGCAGAAATAAACTAAGTTCTTTACTGTAAAGATGGCAAAACTAGGCAGACAATTAAGAATCGTAAAAAAAGGCCGAAACTGACAATAAGTCACGTCGCTCACCACGGGATGGTACGTCGAGCTTACCGTTTTTGTATTTATTTTATTGTGTTTAGATTTTTTCATACCATATTCAATACTGTAGTTTCCATCTCTATTCCCTTGATTCTTTTTCTCTTTCATGATTTAATACATGCCACAATCTATTGCAGCAGTTTTGATTACATCAATTAATCCCTCCCAATTCAGCATGTTTTCATGTGATCTTTTTTTAATTATATTGTTTAGTTTACTTGTAAAATCATCGTGTTTATCATTATCCCATATGAAATTTATCTTACCTTTATTACAACCCCTACTGACTTTTGAAAATTTATTATTCATATTGTTATCACTATTGTTTTTTATTTTAATTTTTATGTTATTTGTACAATAATTATTATTATAAATATCCTGGCTTTTGACATAATTCGTATTGTCTTTATTAATATTCACAGTAGAATTTTTTTTATAATATATGTGTTGATTTATGTCATAGTCATTAGAGTTGTTATAAATATTATTACTGAGGTTGCTTTCAAAAAGGTTGAGATTACGTATTATATCGTTGTTATAATAATTATTTTCTGTAAAAGTTTTTTCTGATACAACCTATATTATCAGAATTAATTGTATTATTTATTTTATTTTTTTTGGATACATTTTTATTATTTTCTGAATGATACTACTTATTTCTAAACATTCTTTTTTTTTCATCTGACATTGATTGCCAGCTGGTATGACCATAATACTTTTTATATTCTTTTTTTTTATTTGTTTTGTTACTTAAGATTATGTGTTCTACAGCTTTTTTAATATTATAATTACTACTGTTTATTTTATTATCTACATTTATAGACTTTTGTTTATTTGAATAATTATATTTTGCATAATTTATATCGCTATCACATCGTATTTTTAAATTTTTTATTAGAGTTGATATTTAATACTTTCTTTTTCATATTAATTGCTAGGACAAGCGGCAAGTGGTCAGATCCAGCCACTTGTTCAACACACATATCCCTAATTCCCATACATGCTATAGCATCTGCGCATATAACCAAATCCAGTACAGATCCCTTCCTTGTTACCCCTTCTCCACAGAACGTTACTTTCCCCACCTTATCCCCATCTTTTCTACCATTCAACACACTAAATCCTTGTTTTTTACAATATTCTATAAACCACTTTCCCTCTGTATTTAACGTTTTGTCTTGAGAATTTCTTTTTTTCAACATTTTAATATTGTTTGCTATTATGCCGTCTTCGTCATAACCAGTTTCTTCCCCTATCCTTGCATTGAAATCCCCTATCAAATACATACATTTACATACTTCTCTCAAATTATTTAAAATAACGTTTAACTTATTAAACAGCTTTTCAATACTACAGTTGTTATAAACGGATATAATCTGTATCATTAAGTTATTTTTTTTACATTTTATACGTATTCTCAAGCTATACTCCCACTCTTTAACATATATTAAATTAATTTTATTATTTTCTAATACAAATTTTTTTTTATACCCAGGATTTGACCCCCCGATGCTCTTCCTTTTTTTGTTTTCTTTTTTTGTCGCAGCTTTGCACCACCACTGGAATTTATCATTTACCTTAATCACTAATTTATTCTCTTTTTCTGTAGTTACCCATGTTTCTTGCAAAATTATTATACCATTGTTTACAATAAAATTTTTTATCAATTTATCTTTGAATATTTTTAAAACCTCGGCAATATTCCACTGTAATACATTTATCACATTATTATTTTTAACATTTTCTTCTTCGTCTCTTGTCGTTGTCTCTGTCTGCCAAACACCCTTAGTTGAAATCACTGACCTTGCGAAATCTCCTGAATGTACTTTCACTGTCATTCCATTTCCATAATGTTTTATTAATTAAAATTTTCTGATACATCACAATAGCTATACTATTATTTTTTTTTACTTCTTCTTTTGACACTTGTCTTAACCACCATTGTGTTATTTTTTGTCTAGTGGTTAAATCATCATCAACCCAAATATTTTTTTCTTTAAATTTTTCTTTTGCCTCTAGTATTCTTTTTTTATCACCGAATGACTTGAGAAATATAATTACACCGCTACTTATATTTGTCTTGCCAGTAGCATACACTTTTGTACCTACTATACTCTCAACTTCTTGTTTTATATTATTCTTTTCTTTCCAGACCTGTATCACATCGCCCTTTAATACTATATTACATCTTTTCATGTCTCTTTCCTTCATTTCATTTTTTCACTCTTCTTCAGACAACTTAACTGGTCTGTTATTGAGCAATTCACCTGTTTCCCAACTTTGTAACACTTTGTCATCTTGCTTTTTATCTGTCAACTTCGTAACACACTCTTCCACCTGTTTATTTACTACTTTCCCACTTTTTATAATTTTTTCACACTTATCAAACTCCATTAATTTAAGTATATCACTGTATGTAGAGTCTGTGCACTTTTCATCATTGGTTTTGTTTTTTTCATGCTCTAATATTGTTTCTTGGGATTTTTTAAATAATTAGTTTTCAAGTATTTGTTTATTAAATAAATTACTTCAGGTAATTTTAAATGCATTTAACAAGAACAAACAGCTAGAAAAACAGATGCATTTTGAAAATAAATTTTTAAAGAATAATTGTATAGCAATTGTCTTTTTTTCTATTTGTGTGATATTTCATAGCTGATTGTTTAATTAGATGATTAATTTAGACAATTTTTTTGATATTTATAATTAACAAATGACTATAGGAAGACAAATGCAATTGAATTATTTCTTAAACAGTAGTGGTAAAAGTAATTGTTCATTCTTTATTGCATTTTGCAACTTCTTCTTTAGCCATGTAATTATTTAAAAAATTATTTTATGTAATTTTCAATGCATTTCCAATAAATAAATGATTAGAAAAATAAATTAAGTTGTTTGAATAATTTTTTTTAAATAATAGTTAGATGTTTTTTTTTTATTTTCATCTTTTTTCATAACCATTTGTTTATTCAAAGGAATAATTCAGGCAATCTTGAATTTATTTATCAAATACAAATCTCCAAAAAAAAAATATAATTTATTAATAATTTTTTAAATAATAATTCTACGAGTACTTGTCTGTTAGCAACTCTATTTTCTCTATTACTTATGTGTTCATTAAATAATTCTTAACTACATTTCTTTAGAATTTATTTCAAGAAATTTAATGGCTAGAAATAGACAGTTGTAATTATAATCTATGGATAAATAATTTTGAAAACAATAATTAAATTCCATATCTAAATAGGTGAAAAAAGCTAGGAAAAATAAGTAATAAAATAAATAATTTATTGAAATGTTATTATCTGTTTTTGCAATTGCATGCTCTTCTATAGCCAATTGTTTGATAAGTATCAAAAATGCATTTTTAAATAACAAATAGATCAAAAGACAGATATAATTGCATGAATATTTTTTGAAACAACAATTCGACAAGTACTTGTTTTTTTTGCAACTTTATCTTTTTCCATAGCTAAATGTTCTTAAAAAAAAATTCTTTTCAAATGCATTTTCAAAAATCAAACAGCTAGGAAGACAGATGAAGTTGGTGAAATAATTTCCTAAGTAATAATTGAAAGAGTGATTGACTTTTTTGGTAAATCAAATGTAATTTCTTCTACATTTCATTGGTTGTTGAACAATTCTTCATTTGACCTGATTGTGCAGGTTTTATTGACAAAATTAAATCAGCTTGTGCTTTTTTATCATTATCTCGCCATAATTCTGCTCGAGCTAATATTTCAGGAGTGACTCCTCCAGGTTGCTTACATGTACCATGCACATATATGTACGTACCATTTTTTATCAGAATTGCAGTCATTTGTAATTTCCAAGTTTCAAAGTTGTCTTTACCTTCAATCCGTACCATTGCATTTCCTGCCATGTCCGAGGTTATGTTTCACTTCGTGATTCAACAAATATTTCATTAATTAATATAACAATTAATTCACTTCTTTTTAACTTTCAAAAATGTGGGGTCCAATAACCGGTTGGATGTGAGTTTTGGAACTTAAATAAGTAGGCAGTATGTAATTATTTTAATACCAAATACGTGTTTTATTGATGATAATGTGTGTGTATGCAATAACAATTATAACAACTCTGATCAAGTATATATCTTGCTTCAAAAGATAACTGACAGAGCATGCGCAATGAAGTTGATTTTGAAGAAAGTAAGACAACAATACTGTGACGTATTGCATTTACCAAGATAATGTACTTGTACCATTTCAACACAATCTATAAACCGTATTATATTGTATATCAGCACCGGTTACTATTAATTTTATGATTTGTAACGAAAATTGGAATTTCTTGTGTTATCGGTAATCATTGTTTACAATAATTACGTTCCGTAGATGCTCATCGGCCGACGCACATGAAGAATAGTGTTGGATTGAAGAGAAATAATACAGCTGAGGTGTGGTAGTCTCGGACGTTCATCTTACGAGCCCAAATTTTAGTTGACTAGGGTAATATCTCATTAAGTAAAATAAAGATGAGCGCCCCTGATTGCAATAGTCGAGTAACCCTACTCCGACACGTCCCCACGAGAAAGCTGCATCAGGTGTGCGCGCAGACGATGAGAAGTGGGGAAAACGGAGAGTGGGGTAGGATCCGTATACTGAGCTAAAGTCTGGCAACAACGTTAGCAGGTTCCCAGAAATACATGTTTTTTTATATTCGCTCATGCTATTCACTAGGAAGCATTCTCCGTTTTTGCGCAGGAAACGATTTTGATTTTTGTAATCATGGTGGTAACTTAAATACCGACAAATACAGTTAAATAATAGAAATTACATGAAATATATATGAATATAGTAAATTTAAGAATCTTACCTATTTGTTTATCAATAAATTATTGACCGGATTTTATTTAACAAAATAATAAAGAACAAGTAGCTAAGAGAAGTATTGATGTTTTTATTAATATTGGTACTTTATTATTATTTGAATAAAAATCAAATAATATTTATATATTTCGAACATATTTATATATCCATTCATATAATAACTAATATTATTATTATTAATAATTCTATTTATATTATAAATATTGATATTTATAATATTATCATTTTGTCCATTTTGATTATTAATATTATCAATATTATTATCTATAATATCATTTATAGTTTTCAATAATATTTATATATCTATTGATAAAATTACTGGAATTATTTATATTATTATCAATATTGTTATTAACATTATTATTCATATTATGAATATTAATATTAACGTTATTACTAGTATTTATAATCATGTGATATTCATATTTTTTGATTATTTCAATATTTCTATTGATATATTTATTAATATTATTATTAATATTTCTGTTTATATCATTTATATTATTAATGTTATTATTGATGTTATTATACATATTGTTACCAGTAGGCAATAAATGAAAATAAAAATGTTATAATTTTTATATGTCTTTATTCTCTTAGTTCTCTATTAAGACTTATTTAGTTATTTATATCTGTTACTATGGTCGTTATATGTCATTAGTCATATGGTATTGTCTCTCTTTGTCTGTCTTATGAGAGGAGGGTATAACTAACTTCATATTCGTAACAATATTGAAAATCATTGAATATTTACATTTTTTTAATGTTAATTATATGTTTATCGATAATATTATTGATATTATTGATGTTATTTTTATTATAATTATTTATATTATCATTTTGTGACAAGTAAGATATTCAATAATATTAATATATTTCTATTATTAATATTATCATTGCTGATATAATTAATAGTAATATTGTTGTTATTATGAATATTAAAAATCTAATCTCATCATATATTTATCTAATTTAATCTTATTTTAGTAATAGGTCGAATACAAAAGAAGTTTCATTTCCCCACGCGTACTTGAGTCTATCTCTTTCTAGAGAATTTTATTGCCCTGTGTTGGTTGCTGACAAAACCAGCTGACTCCCACCTGGCGGTAAGAAAGTAGGTTAGTGAGAAATTCTCGTTGTTACTATTAGCTAGTTTTCTCGCCGGCAACAGTAAGATAATTGGTTAGAGATTGTGTAACCAACTGAATATTTTTTTTGTTATATACACTAAAGAACAATTAATACGATTAACGTATTTGATTTGTTAGATTAAGTTTACCAAAAAAACTTTTGTTAATATATAATGAAAACCGTATTTGTTATGAATAAAGTAGACTAACGATTGTTGATATTACAAATATATGATTAAAAAATGAAATTTATGGACACCCGTTTATCAATTTAAAATATACTAGTTGTTGAAATAAAAATTAAAACAGCTGTTAGTTTATTTAATAAATACTTTTACATGCAATGATTACAAGTGGGTGATATCCCGAATATTTTGCATATTTTAACAATAAATCTTTATTAAAAGTTTACAGTCCATTGAACAATTTTGAAGACACTGTTGAATTTACAAAAATAAATAATAATTTGGAGAAACATGCTATACATTCTCCATATATCGAATAGATACTAGTAAACTAAGTTTATAAAAAATTTTTGAACAAAATGTTTGTTTATATAACAATAATTTCATTCAATCAATAAGATCTACAATAAACCGGTCATTAATTTCACAAATATTCAATCGAAAATAAAATTCACACACAGATCTGTTTTCGTATTGAAAATATGTTATTTGAATGAGTACTGTTACACGCAACAGACAGAAGTGAGGGATGTTAGAAGTAAATAATAATAATAATAAAAACGCTATAACAATCTCGAAGCGTGATAGAACGTAAAAGAATTTTAATATTAATCCCCCAGGAGTATATCTTTCAGAATAACAGGTTCGGCATAGAGAGCGGAAAATTGCAAATTCGATTTTTGAGAATTCAAAATATCTCGGGTTTTTTTTGCAAAAGAGGTACTTTCCGTCAAAAAAAAAACTTGTGCGTGTTGTGAGTACGCGCGGGGGAAGTGAAACTTCTTTTGGAGAGAGTGTTCTACGTACTATACTAGTATAATCTTGGGTCCGTTCGAAAAGTCACTCGGAAACCCGGAAGCAGCGCAGTAGACGAAAAATATAGGAATAAAATAAACTTAAAAGTAACTAAAGGTTACTGTAGACTATTGATTGTAATAACGGCCATATTGCAGGCCACTCACTTTTGTTACTTATGAAAAGTATTTTTATAATTATTATTAATAATTAAACAATAGAATATTTTTTTGATTTGTAGTTTGTACCTATACAAATTCATGACAAAAAAAAAATCATGCTTACCACAACAAAATATCAAAAATTTTCTATGATCACAATCTTGAACTTCCGGGTTTCCGAGTGACTTTTCGAACGGACCCTTTATTTCAGTTATGCGCATGCTTATTTCTTTTTTCTTTTTCTCAAACTATACTCATGGAGACTAGAGACTAGTCTTCATGAGACTAGATGTCTCTAGCAAGAAGACTAGAAACCAGGAGAATCAACTTCGATGGAAGGGGTAAATATTTTTGGCTTGATATACGTCGTAAATGTAGAGTGCGCCACTTTAGTTATTTAATTGCGCACTACGTAATGCGCTGTTTGTTTATTTCTACACCCCTCAGCCGGCCTTTTTAAAAAATGCATTGAAAATAAATAATTAATAATTTTTTTTAATGAATACGACAAGATGCAAAATTATTGATTTTTAATGTCATTTTCAAAGATCAAAAGACTAGAGAGACAAATACAATTAGATAAATAATTTTTTGAAGAATTATTCTACAAGTACTTGTACAGCTTTTTTCCAATGCATTTGGAAAAAGATAATTTATTAAACAATGATTGCTAGGTGGAATATTTTTTTTTAAATAAACAAATAGCTTACGAATAAGATGGACTTAAAAAGAGACAATTATTGTTAAATGAAATGCAATTATTATTTGATAAGTTATCTTATTTTAAGTAGATCTCTTTTCTTAGCCAGTTGTTTATTTGAAAAAAATTTCACTTATTTATTTGATGAAATATTCAATGTATCAAAAAAAATATTTTACCCAGCAATAATTATTTAATAAATTTTTGTTTTTTGATTACATCTCATTCTTTAGCTATTAATTATTTATTTTCAATGCATTTTTTAAAAAGGCCGGCTGAGGGGTGTGGAAATAAACAAACAGCGCATTACGTAGTGCGCAATTGAATAACTAAAGTGGCGCACTCTACATTTACGACGTATATCAAGCCACTCCCACTCTTATAGTTGATTCTCCTGGTCTCTAGTCTTCTTGACTATACTATACTGTGTTTCATTTCTCGTTGCCTGTTGCGTTGCCTATGCTATATGTATACTATGTTTCATTTCTTGTTGCATGTTGCGTTGCCTATGCTATATGTATACTGTGTTTCATTTCTTGTTGCATGTTGCGTTGCCTATGCTATATGTATACTGTGTTTCATTTCTTGTTGCATGTTGCGTTGCCTATGCTATATGTATACTGTGTTTCATTTCTCGTTGTATATTGCGTTGCCTGTTGCGTTGTCTATGTATACTGTGTTTCAATCTCCGTCCCCGACTTCCGTCCCCAACTCCCGACTCCCGTCCCCGATTTTCGTGACGAATTTTTTTTCCACCTACCCTCCAAAAAGAAGTTTCACTTCAAAAACTTTAAATTGATCTTATACTATTTTTTCAGAAATTATATTTATTTTAAACCTTGATCAAGTTGAAAACCAAAATTTTAACAATTTCGTGATTCTTTTCATAAATCGAAGATGTATGAAATAAGAACATAGGAATCATCTTGATTCGTGGCATAATAGAGTAAAGTGATGTTGCTCCAATACGGTGATGTGGTTTATTTTGCTGTTTGTTTTGTACTAATACTTTCTGCTTAAGAAGCTTATTAGAAATTTACTCTAGTTTCTGGCCAAAGATACCAGGCTTACTTTTATCACTGATAATTCCAAGTCAGTTTAGTGCGCTGTGAACTTGGTCCCTGCAGTTGGAAAAGGTTTACTTTTAAGCATGAGCAGTGTTGCCGTGATACGATAATCTTTCACGGAAAGAAAAACGATTAAAGTTGTTAATCAATTGCTACTTTCTCAAGGCTTATTTGTTCATAAAAAAAACGATATGAACAATCATTACTTTTTTTTTTATTGGCTTAGAATAAATTAATTAACGCCCAAAAATTCAAAAGGAAGAAGCAATTTTTAGTAAAATAATTAGAATTTGTAGTTGCATAGTTTTTTTAAGGTTAATGAGTTTATAATATCATTGAATAAAAAATCCCATAATTTTTTCTTTTTTATTGACTTAGGCCTAGAAACAAAACATTTATTCATTATTTATTCATCTCCGATATGCCTTTCCCCTGGCTACTCCCACCCAACTCCAACTTTATCGAATACACTACTGACGGAAAAGGAATAAAAGTTGTATGTGTTACTAGTACGCGCGAGGGAAAAGTAAAATTACTATAAAACACTTGAGCGATATGGATGGGACACATCACTCTCACTCGATAGTCACGCGCCCGTGTCAATTGATCATTTTCTTTTCTTAATATTTAATATAGGGAATTATTCATTTTGGTAGTGGATATTTAAAGGAATGATGACTCTATGAATTAATTATATGTTATTGTTAGCGACAATGAGACTTCTTATTTTTTTCCTCCATATAAAATTAATGGAAATTTATTCATGAAAAACAGGTCAAAACAATACAAAAAACCGATGTCACGGTCTACTTTTTATTTTTTACAAAGTTTTCTTAATTGTCTGGATTGTCTTCGGTCTGGGGTACATGGTCATGATTATATCTTTTATAACACGTGGAATGAGAAGTAAAAAAATTGTACGACTTGAACACAAGTTGGCGATGAATCTGAAGCAGACACAAACCAAAATATGGAGTGAGTTCAACAAAGAAGTCAGCTATTTGAGACGTGTCTTTAATGAGTTACAACTATTAAGAGTTAAGGTGAATAAATGTCAATTTACAATTTACTACATACTTACAGCTTGGAAATTATAAAAATTCTAAGTCCAGCTATCACTGTGACGTTTATTTAATTCATTCACTTTTAAAATATGGATTGATTGATAACAGATAACTTTGCAGTATTCCACACCTTAAATTCAGAAAGCAAATTGTACGTAAAAGAATTTTATTTTTTATGGCTGCTTTTGCATATGAGGTGTTTCCGCATAATTGTAAGTCCAGATGCAATAATTTACTGAGTGCTCAAAGAATAAAGGATTCATGAAACAAAAATGTATTTGTAATAGTTTTTATCATAAACTTCCTAACATGTGTGACGTGACAGGTTATCATTTACATGAAATTATTTAAAAAATATATAGATATGATAATCGTATATAGATAAGATTTATTCGGTGAGAATCCGGTAAAGTTGGGTTACTTTGACAGGGTGATAAATAGTCTTGATACATGTGTCACATATGCATGAAAAACTCGATGAAATTTTCTTTTCTGTGTTGAATTGATAGAAAATTTCCAGGATTTTAAATTTTTTTTTAATGCTTTTGAAAGAGATTTATGATTTTTTTATAGAAATAAGGTGACCGTTCTTTTTTGGCGGCTTGTATTTATTGTATGTGGTCTAACCGTGTTTTTTTTTAAGTTAGAAATATTCTGCTCGGTTCGACGATCATACGATTATTAAAAATTTTTTCTTATAGTTATTTCATTGTTTTTATTCTCATTGTGAAAAACGTTAAAAAAAAATTTGTGAGCGATTCTAGACTCGTGGGTTAATTATGTGTAAACATCTTTGGCGCAAAAATAGTTTTGAAGATGTACGACATCTCGATTTGTATGAGCTGGCCACCATGGTATGACGCTACGGTCGATTAACCCGTATACTTATATCGACCAACTTTCTCAAATTTTTCAAACAGCTTTTCTTTTAAATCTTCAATCCGAAAAATTTTAAATTTTCAAAAGGGTCAGATATCAACCCCCTCGAAAGGTCTCGAGTCGAAGTTTTTCACATAATTTTCATATTGTTTTGTTTTTTTTGGAGCTATAAATAAAGTGCGCGGCAACCCAACAGATATAAATATATATATATATATATATATATATATATATATATACTAGCTGACCCGGCGAACGTTGTTTTGCCATACATATACATATATGACAGCCACGAAATAATTGCATTTAACGAAAGTAGGGAATAGCGGGATAAGAAATTAAACGTGTAAAAGTCTCCAAATAATTAAACGATGAACATTTATTCTCTTAGCTACCAAATATTAAAATATATCTATTATAAATTTTAAATATGGGGTGAAATAACTAAAATGCTAAGATCTTTTCCCTCGACTTCTCAGAATTATACTTTCAATTTTTTTTCTAGTTCATCGAGATAAAATGAGGATCCTGAATTTTTTTTTAGAAGTTACCACCCCTTCTTTGAGGGTGTTTCCAGCCCGTTTATTTCTAAATATGACCTACCCACTTACCTACCTCTTTTGTGAATAATTTTTTTTTCTAAAATACTTTTCTCATGACAATCAACATTATTATATTAAGGATATTCTTAAAATTATGAAGTTTTTAAAACTTAAATATAAAAATCTACGCAAATTATGAAGACATTTTTCATTTCGATTTTTTGATTTTGGATATAAATCGATAATAAAATTACGAAAATTTTCCAAATTTTCACGAATTTGAATATTAAAAAAGTCGAGGCTCACTTTCTAATTAATAACATATTATTGGCTGTCATGATATGAATTTTTCAGCAAAAAAAAATTTTTTTAAGGGAACACCCTCAAGCAATAGTTGGAAAATTTCAGAGAATAATTAGGATCTTCATGTTATCTCAGTGAATTCAAAAATGGATACAAAGTTTAATTCCAGTGAGGTTGCCTCCGAAAGATAGAGGAATACTATTATTTACGTTAAAAGGGCCTGTATACTCCAATTCGTTGCGGAAAAGACGAAATTTTGAATATATTGAAAGTCATGGTCAAAAAAAAAATTTAAATTTTTTATATCGTGTTCGTCTTGCCGAAGACTACAATTTAAAGATTTTTTAGTGGCAAATGAACTTTCTAAAAATAGAAATGTAAAGTATTTTAACTTGTAATTTTATCCTCGCGTATAAAAGTTGTCAACTTTGACATTGATTATCTCAAAAAAATAACGTCAGAATTAGGAGTATAGATATTTATTTCATTCAAAAAATACCCAAAAAAAAAAAAAAAATTAAGTGACGATTCGATTATCCGGAAGCAACCTTAAGGGAGTATCTCCGTCGAATAGTCCATTTACAGATTTCCCAATATTTTAAGAGACAAATTTTGAAATTCCCCTGCATCTAATGGTCCTAATTTTGTAATTATGTCCTATCCAGTTTTAGAGATAATAAGTTTTAAGCACGTAAACTTTTTAAACGATTTAACATGGCATGTATAAGTATTTTTATTGAATATTTTTTTTTCTTGTATATTTTTTATTCTAACAAAAAAACTGAGTTTACCGATTTGATAACAAGTTAGTATGATAAAATTGATATTTTCTAGATAATTTTGGAAAAAAATTATATTCTTGTCCCATCGCAGTTTGGAGATATTGTTGATTAACGTTTATAAAATTCATTAATATTCGACATAAACGTGAGGCCGAGTGTGTCCGAGTGTCATTGATGCGTCGCACGCCGCTCTATACTTGTATATCCAGATCACACACATGCAGATATATATTCCGTATTTTTATTAGTATACGACTTGGCCGTGGTTGGCTGAAATTTGTACATTATCAAGCAAAAATTTCGGGCTCCAAAATAGACTTTTTGTTTTAATTCTTACAGTGCTGTGAACTCAACTTTTTATTTCTATTTGCGTGGAGATACTCCTTTTATACAGTTTAATATATTTTTTTTTGGTCTTTTGGGCTTATCATTTTTTTTTATTCAACGAAATGTGGGTGAAAATGGTCATGAATTTTTTCTTTTTGTGGACCTTATTCAAATTATTATGACCAATTTCTCGGTCGTATACTAATTTTTTTATTGAAGAAACGGTGATATTGAATTTTAAATTTTCTGGCTCTGTTTGAATTACTTTGTAAATGAACGACAAAACTTAAGATGTAAATAATTTTGAATTATAATTATTCTGAAATAGTATTTATAAAAAAAGTAATAATAATTCATCATACAAATTCTTCCAAAACACAATTTTAAAAATTTGAAATCGTTTTATTACGATATAAAATATTTCTACAAAACACTATAGGTTTGACGTAGCGCTTAACTTAACTTATTTCATTTTATCAACTTTTTTATTTGACAAAATTGAATAATTAATATTTACTAAGAAAAATAAATATTCACATCATTATTATACTGAAATATCTGCAGTAAATGTAAAAAAAATATACATGTATATATGCAGTCAACATATGATTTGAGCGAATATGTATATTATATAAATATTTATACATATAAAAATACGCATGGAATCACAATAAACTATTATATAGATTCTATTGGAGTTTTTTTGGAGATTTTTGGCGTGAAGTTAATTTTCTTTGGGAGTTGATGGTTTAATAAATATTAATTAATTAAGATTTAGGGGCACAGGCAGCCTATATTTTGTTAATTTTCAACTCTTTCAAGTTATTTTTTTTTTAATTGATAGATAATTCTTTGAAGAATTATAAAATTATAAAATGCAAAAAAATTTCATTAGGAGTTCTTCAATTAATTATTAAAAAATATTATAATTTTTTAATTGTTGCTATGCGCTGATCAATCATTTCGATCGATTGCGCATTCATATACTTCCTAACCCTAGCATGTATGTGTAGACGTGTATATGTGTAACAGCTTTATTTTTATAATTACTCTTAAAAAAACGTATTTACCTATTATTTAAATTGAAAAAAGTATTCGAACCTATATTTTTTGTTATATAATTTAGTCTTTAAAATCAGGAAAAACAATTACATATTTGATTATAAACACATTTTTACACATCCATGCTAGGGTTTAGAAGTATAGGAATGCGCAATCGACCGAAATGATTGATCAGCGTACAGCAACAATTTAAAATTATGATAATTTTTAATAATTAATTGAAGAACTCCCAATGAAATTTTTTTGCATTTTATAATTTTATTATTCTTCAAAGAATTATCTATCCATTTAAAAAATAATAACTTGAAAAAGTTGAAAATTAAAAAAATCCAGGCTGCCTGCGCCCCTAAATCTTAATTAGTTAATATTAATTAAACCATCAACTCCCAAAGAAAATTAAATTCACTCCAATATTCTCCAAAAAAATTCCAATAGAATCCATATAATAGTTTATTTTGATTCGATCAACCTTAGGTTAATTAGATGCAAATATTATATGTATATGATATTCATATAACTATTTGGATGAAAACCGCATTACTGACCATCGTATGTATTTATGAATAAAGTATAGATGGCGTATAATTGGATTTCCATTTTTTCCCTTAAGGGTGAACTACCCTTATAAATTGAAGGGTTGAAATATAGTTTACATTTGATTCGCAGTCATGAGAAAAATCCATGGAAAATTTCAAGGGAATCGGTTAAGCGGTCTCGGAGGAGTTTGGCGACAAACACCGGGACACGAGATTTTTATATATTAGATATATTATTTAAATATTTTTGATCGCAATAAGGAAACAAAGTGTTGTTGAGTATTGTTTTTTAACACTCTGATTCCACTTTCGACACTTTTTTAGAAAGTTTTTTATATATGTAACAAAATAATAATAATTATTATTTATTAGTAATACTGACTATTATTTTTGATAATATTAATTATTATTCATTGATAATACGAATTAATTAATAACTTTTGATCTTCTCTATTAGTCATTTGTTTATTAATAAATTATTAGCTATATTTCTCAAAAGTTTATTTTAAAAAATTTAATGGCTAGAAATAGACAGTTGTAATTATAATCTATAAATGAATAATTTTTAAAACAATAATTCAACTTCCGCAACTGTTTATTAAAAAAATTTAATTATGTAATTTCAGATTAATTAATTCGGTGAAAAAAGGTAGGAAAAAAAAAGCAATTGAATAAATAATTTATTAGAATGTTATTACTATTTTTGCAATAAAACTGTTGTTTGCATGTTCTTCTATAGCCAATTGTTTGATAAGTATAATCAAAATGCATTTTTCAATAACAAATAGATAGAAATACAGATATAATTGCATAAATATTTTTTGAAACAACAATTCTTCAAGTACTTGTTTTTTTTGCAAGTTTATCTTTTCCCATAGCCAATTTTTCATTAGAAAAAAAAAATTATTTATTCAAAATGAATTTTTAAAAATCGAACAGCTGGAGAGACAGATGTAGTTGGTTAAATAATTTCCTAAGGAATATTTAAACGAGTGATTGACTTTTGTCAGTTACAGTTATCCTGTAACTTTAAATTCAATAAATTTGCTAAAATAAACGATATTATTAATAAATAAATGATGTATACTAATTCAATAATTTGTTTCAAACTTAGGAAATATTATTTATCATGAACAATAGTTATTCAAATGCTGTAAATAAAAAATAGTAACGATATAAATAATAATAATAAATATACATTGTTACTATTTTTTTTTCAAGATATCATATGATTTACTAGAAGTGACATTATCTACATTTATACTACAGAACGCTTCATGGTAACAATTACCGACGGCGCAATGTAAATATATAAAAAAGTAATGGAAATATCATTAGAAAAGGACGGCGAATAACGGACATGACGTCTCTTTCCAGTTTTTTTCCTTTTACCCTCTACTCAACCCGCGTCTAAAGATGTTTACACATCCAAATTTTTTTTTAAACCACGTCTATCTTCTCATGTGATTGTCGGAGAAAAAATCTTTCCCTTGAAACTAAGTTTGCTTACGTCTATATCAAAGATATTTTCGCTTTTACTATTACTAACGATGTTTTCAATAAGCCGTTACACCTCTAAGCCCTTGACTACATTTGTATTACTAATGATGTTGTTGATGACTTTTTACATTTCTAAACTTTTAACTACATTTGTTATAGCTGAAAAATGAATGAAAATTAATAACCTCATATACGTTGTAGCAAGTTATTGCATCTGGACCGGCGTTTTTTAATTTTATTGCTACACTCGTCATGTGGAAGCACAATCTCATCGGACCGATAAAAAATACTTTATTACTGACTGATGGGAAATAATGTTCATGTAAATCAAAATACCTGTAACTACCTCAATTTTGCTATACTATAACTGCCTTTCTGGCTTTTAGTTTTGCGTTCAATTTTTTTTTAAACCAACTCATTTGTAATCAGTAGCAATTTTGTATTTCTCTAACGATGTTGTGATTTATATTTCAGAGAGTTTACGTTGACGAATTTGACTATAAAGTTTCACTTTGTAAGTCAGCAAAGAGTAATAGCTTTCCTGACCTCAGGGAACTACGTTACGGTGGTCTGACTCCACCAGTGCCACTTCATCCCCGTAGACGGGCTAATAGTGAAGTCGTTTCGGCTGTAAGTCTTTTTTTCTATGTAGTCTATTAACGATGTCATCGTTTGTCACATTTTCAGGCTATTTGTTTATCAAATATAACTATGAACTACAAAAAACTTAATTTACATTGAAAGAATTACTTATTTTGTATGTTTTAATATACACACGTAAAGAGAAAAAGACACATACATATTCATTTACATTCACCTTATCGAAATTTTGGAAACAATTACTGCTTTTTTCTGTCAGGTATAACCTATATCTATTGAAAACTGATGATGTTTTTTTTAAATATGTAATAAATCAAAGATTAGTTCAGGAAAAATCTTTTAAGGTCACGAAAATCATAGAAAAAATGATTGAAAATAGCGAGCTTGAGCCTGGTTGCCAGCAAAACTCTCAAGTTTATAAAAAAGAGATACAACTTCTTTAGTACCAATATGGAATATCGAAAAAAAATATATATATAAATATATTCCTCTGAAAAGGAGCACTTTTTCTGTCAACATAGGAAATTTTACCTCTCGATGAGTATATTATTTGCATAAAATAATATGAGGGTGCATTTAAATATTTTTATCTTCCAAATCATCCTTTTATTTATTTTATAACTTTTAGTTTTTTTTTTTGATAAGAACTATTAAAAAATATTATGTTTTATTTTTTATTCAAAATTTAAAATCATATCTCAACGAACAGTACAATTTTCTGTCTGAATAATTACGATTCATTATTCATGTGTTGCCTCATGAGGTTTTTCAATAACAGTAATATGATAGTGGATTAGATCATTATACGCATTCTATTTTTAAAAGAATATTTATATTTTAGTTACAATATTTTGTTCAAAATCTTAGAAGATATTTGAATAATATTATGTTAAATTTTCAGTGGACAATTTAAAATCGTGTCGGGAAATCTTAGCATCTTGAAAAAAGATTGCATAGATATTTGCAAAAATGAGCAATAGTCAAAAAAAATTCGGAAAACCTTCATCAAGTCTTGGTTAAGGGATACCTGTTCAATCTGTAGTAAGGTAAACTTCATCCAAGTCAGATCAGGATATGATTGTTCTATTTAAACAGGAATAGTCTCAAGATATCCTAATCCAGAATAGAGCAGGATGCAATAAAAATACCTAAATTTCTTCTCGGATTAACATGAGGATGTCCAAAATGCCTATTCAATCGAATTTAGATTCCGTAAAATTCAAACGGATTCATATTCTTGTGTGGAATTAATATTTCCGTTCATTTTCTGTTACTCTTCAGAAAAGTTTGAGTCAAATTTATTCATTCTAAATTTCTTATCTTTTTTAAACGGAATGCTTCTTTGCTGTCTGCAATCAGTTTTCATTCAGAGGCAAGATGAGTTTTTTCATCTTGAATCAAAATAGAAAAAATTCTTGAAAATCGACGATATCTCTCACTGTACAGCTTTATATATATGTGTCATTTTCTTTAACTATGCTACTGCTTTTCTTGAAAAAACAATCACAAGAGTCCATACAGTATACAGTGAAACCAAGGACCTTAGGTATTTTCTTTTCTTGAAGAAAGAGTGTCTGAATTTTCATTTTTTCTTCAGAAATCTATTATTATGTTCTATGATATTCATACGTTATTGATTTTTTTGTTAAAGAAACGTTTAATCAACAATAGAAACAGGTAAAAAGTTGGAAAATTCTTGATGAAGTGGTGCAAAAAGAGTCACAGAAAAGTTTAAGAAATGGTAGAGGACAGTTGGAAAAATGTCGCAAAATTTGGTGAACAGGTAAAGGAAGGTTAATAAAAAAATGGACAAATGAAGCTGGCAAGAAAACTGATCAATGGTAGTAGTGTATCTAGTACAGTTGTAGACAGATAGGTGGCCAGGGGAAAGGTAGATCGGGAAAGACAGAGGGGTATGGCCAAGTAAGTAAAATAGAAATAATATATTTCCGTTTTTTCATCAGTCGGTATGAAAGAATTTTTATGTCGTATACAATAAATATAAATTTAATTAATGAAGAAAAAAAAAATTTCCGTGCTGGATTCAAACCAGCAACCTATGAATAAATATATACATTATACATTATCAAAATATATGTTATAAATAATGAAGAAAAAATAAAAAAAATCTGAGCTGAATTCAAACCAGCAACATATATATATATATATAAAAAAAATAAAAAATACAACTGATGAAATATATGATATAATATATATGTATTTTGTAATATATATATAGATCCAATGTAGAGAGAATTTTTGAACAAAGAATAAACATCGAAACATGATTTGTTGCCAGGCAGCAAGCACGTACGGTCATTCCAGATGCATTGTCTTAATCATGCATCGCAATCCATTTTTACTTACTGTGCAATTTTAAATTTCTTGCTTTTTTTTTATTAATATTAGATAATAAAATTTTTTTTTTTTCACTTCCTTTCTGTTACTTTCAATTAATACAGAAATACATTTTCATAAAATGCATTTTTTGGGTATTTTATTTTATTCGCGATCGTGTCTTATCAGTCAGTGGTCAGTCGATCTTAAGACAACTACTTTTTAACAATAAAAAATTTTTTGAAAATGTATTCATCAAGAAGGTTTGAAAAACTCGTTAATATTTTAAGTGCGAGTTATAAATCTTCTAATACTATAGGCAGTATTGATTAATGGATTAAATAAGGTAGTGCAAATATGAAATTATTGAATAAATTTTTGAAAAAATCCCCTAATTTAGTGGGTGCAAAAAAAAAAGTATACAATTAGTTATGGTGACACTTGCAGCAATAACGGTTAAGTTCCAAGTTGAAAGAGAAAAAACTTTAGATCATCATGCTGGTATGAGAACTCGTAACGATGAACTGGCATTACATGAAGAGTAAAATGGAATGATTTAGAAAATATTTTCAAAAGCAATATAATAGTGTGACAAATCCGTATCACATACAAATAGAAGATTTTTTGGAAGATTCTAAAACTGTTGTCAGCAAAAAACTGAAAATTTTTTTGAGAAAACAGATTAACCACAAAGTCAATTTATGCTTACATTGTGAATATAAGGTTTTGAAAGATGATACAGAAGCAAGAGAATTAAAATCTTTTATCACAAAAAATTCAGTTATACTTCCAACTACAAATCTCGATGACTGGTTTGATGAACATTTTTTTGCTCCGTTATTAAAAACAATTGAAAAGTTTAATCTTGGTATTTCTGGTTAAAGCTAAAAAAAAATTTAAAGCATTATTTCCACTGTATGTTGCGTGGTGATGCTTCCACGTTTATTAAAATGTCTGATGATATTTAAAAAAAAAAGCAGTCTTGAATATACAAAATAGAGATGACTTTTGCTTTTTGTTGTGCGTGACGCAGCTCTTCATCCTGCACAAGAATATACATGTCTTGATAGGTCATATCCACATTTTAGTAGAATATTATCATACGATTGAAAATCGTTTCCAATGAAGCTGCGAGACAGACCAAAATTCGGAAAGCTAAATAATTCAAGAACTAATGTCTACGGAATTTTTCAAACAATCTAAAAACAAGTAGAATTGCTCTTATATTTTTGAGTTATAATATTAATGATAATGAAACGATTTATCTATTGGCAGTCGATAAAAACGAAAATGATAACAAAAAAAAGATGTCACGAACAACAATCAAAATAATATTTTTTATGATGAATGTTTTTCAGCTGACGATGATAATGACAGTGAGATAAAAGTTGATGAAGAAAATAAATATGAAAATTATGTTAAAAAACAGAAAATAGGAAAAAAATTTTTCCATTTTGGATTGATTAAAAATTCATCACGTCTAGTGAGCTCACAAGTCAGAAAAAAAGACAGTCGTTTGTATATATGCGACAGGTGTATTAAACATTTTTCATCACAAACATATTTAAGAAAACAATTGTCTGATTGTTGTCAAATTAATGAGGCACGAATGATTATGCAAAAAGAAGATGATAATATATTCAAATTCAAAAATCATCGATACAAAGAACTTGTACCATTTGTCGTATATGCTGATTTAGAATGCATCTGCCTGCTAATTAATAATAATACAGTGACCGACGAACATATTCCACACAGTGCAGCATACTACGTAAAGTGTAGTTTTGATGACTTATTATCATACTTCAGAATGAATCATGGTGAGAACTGTATTGAATGGTTCATCAACGAATTCGAAAATTTAGCTCATCATATTCATGATATTATTTTAAATCTCATACCAATATAAAATTGTCTGTGAGACAAGAGCAAGAATCAGGAAATGATACAACTTGCCATATATGTGAGGAGACCTTTACGGTGCAAGATATTAAGTGCACCAGATGCACTTAATCTACCAAATAGTGGTATAAGATATAGTAGTATACTACCATCGCTATT
The DNA here is from genome assembly GCA_011426435.1 of Lysiphlebus fabarum. Lineage (NCBI taxonomy): Eukaryota > Metazoa > Arthropoda > Insecta > Hymenoptera > Braconidae > Lysiphlebus > Lysiphlebus fabarum. The sequence goes on from WSYQ01000587.1 coordinate 95,222, forward strand.
TAATGGAATCGGTAAAATTCGTGGCTAAAATATTTTTTCTTTACACCATCTACTTTGACAGCATCACGTGCACCTTCTAGAATTTCCTTTATTGTATCAATGATTCCAGGCTTTATGGATTTTGTCGATATGTCTATAGAATTATAAAACGAAAAAATAAAAAAGTTTTGACAAGTTTTAAAAATTCTACTACTAACTATTTTTTCTTTTTTTTTATCCTTTTCAATTTTTTTTTTTTCTTTAATTCATGAAGAATTTTTATTCTTTTTGATATTATTTAAACCTATACTAAGTTTTGTTTTTAAATTCATTACTGTTCACACCCCAAGCTACAGTTCATTCACTGAGTGACGAATCTTTGGCATATACACGTTGCCAAGCCTTATCGGCAAGTATTTTTTCAGCTTTATGTCGTTCTTCAAGATTGTCATTGATCAGATTTAAACAGTTTATGTTTACGTCTTACAGAATCGCTTGCTTTTTCAATTTCATTCAATAGTGATTTTTCACCATGTTATTTTTTTTCTTTCATGTTACGATACAACCGATAGTTTTGAAAATAAAGTTTCTTCCTCGATAAAAAGAGACATGGAAGTTTATTACCGAATAGTGTAAGAGGTGTATTTTGTGGATCTTTAAATTCTGGCAAAATGAACGCTCTGTTTAGATCCAAATAGATTAAGATTTAAGAATGTTCATGCCTATTTCAAAACGCTTAATCAACCAAAGTACAAATTTGTTGGAAAAATTAAAAATTGTTGGAGTAATTGGTTATTTTCTATTCAATGGACAGGAAAAACTTATTTAACTAGAAAAAGCTAGACCAAATTCATTTATAATTTCTAATGTTATATCTACAGGAAAACAAGCTAATGTTCGAGCATTTTCTTACATAAGCAGTTAACAAGCAGTTGATAGTTTTTATTTATCTCAGACCTATGCCCATATACCCAAACATTTGCTATGTGATAATGCTAATTTTTTTGTGCTTTTTCGTCAAGATGAAAGAAATTCAAAACGTATATACAATGATCATGTAAATACTGACATGGATTTTCGAAAATTCCGCAACATATGCTCAACGTGTTGGAATAAATATAAATTAGGATTTCTTGTAATAGACAAAGATAGTGATATTAATCAATAGTCGATACAGGAGAGTTATTGACTGTTATATAAACATTACAACTGATGGTGCTGAAAATAAAGTTTCTTCCTCCATAAATGAAACATCTACTATCTAAAAAATATATCGGATAATTTAGAATAATATTATACAATAAAGGTATAGTTTAACTTTCAATATAAAAGACATTAACATTGTGTACTGTGAATTGTCAATAGCATCAATATTTAACATGAAGTGAACAAAATTACATGCTGAAAAATCACTATTGAATAACATTGAAAAAGCAAGCGATTCTATAATACGTAAACATAAACTAATTATATCTGGTCGAGGGGAAAACGAAAGAATAAATAGGTGTTAGGACCTATAACTGGACCACTAAAAAAATGCTAGCAAATGTATCAAAACGAAAATCAGCACCAAATTCAGTTAAAACGCAAGCATTTGAAAAAGATGAAGAATTTGCTATGAAAGAAGAAAAAGAAAAATCAATATTAGAAAATGATAAAGTGGAAAAAAATTATATTCATCCTTCAACTTTGCAAAAGATATTATTAGTAATGATAGTGATGATGACGATACGAACGATGATATAATAGAGAAAAAAAATATCTGGAAAATGAAGAAACACATTGATAACCACAAAATAATAAATCCTAATTATAAATACAACAATACGATGTATACCTTGCAAAACTTGAAAAATAAATTATTATTCGGTAATTCATAAATTTAAATAAAGAATATACATATTTATGTAGCAGATAAAATTTATCCTGCCACTCTAGGACTCTTGGAAGTATTATTTAAACCCATCACCCAATGCATCTATTATTCGTTAAGTTGATCAAAAAATTTTCATTGAAATTATAAAATTAACAAATGCACATCGTAAAATCTTTAAACCAGAAGGTGCATTTTTGACTAACGGAACACAAAAATATGAAAATTATATTTCACTGTTTGTCAAGTTTTTACGAAAAAAACAACTAGAAAATAAAAAAGGTTCTGCACTTGTACTAACAAAATACAAAACAATACAAAAAAATAAGGAAAAAAAATTTATATGAATTATATTTATTGGGATGATCCAAATGAGCTCGTCAATCGTCTTTAATTATTTGTGGCTTCAGAAAAAGCAGGCAAAAACAGTGACTCCGATGAAAACCTTCCAATTATTGTAAAATCAACAGAAGCTGGTATTACAATATAATTTAACTTGCACAGTCATTGAGTAGACATTGAAGAGCAATGATGTCTAGTGTTGATATATTTGGACGTTGATTGTCGAAAAAACGAAAATATAGCTTAGATGGACAAAGAAGAGGACCTCCTAGAGAAGGTTTTAAATATACAACAGATAGACATTATGATATTGATGAAAAAAAATTATGTTATATTGCTGATGCTGAAGACATGAATAATGCCGTCTCAAAAAATGTTGCACTGTCTATGATAATAAAAGAAACTGAAAATCTTTTTTCTGTTATAATAAAATATTGGATGAGAGTGAAAGCTAAAATCCTCAAATCATTAATTAACTGACAATCACGTTGAATGCATTAGAAAAAAAGTCAATTTCCTAACTGTATGAAACAAAAGAAAAACAAGAAAACAAAAGAGACAATGATTATATTCGAAGTGTTGTAGCACATGAACTACATAACCTGCTTGCCGATTTTATCAACGTAGACATGTTGACATGAAAAGTCTTAATGAGACTGGCTGTGTGACCTTGTGGATATAAGTGCATATGCTTCTGTGAACGATAATTACAAATTTATACTTACAATAATTGATAATTTCTCTGAATTTGTATTTGCTGTACTTATCAATACGGAGTGCAAAAGATGTCATTGCAGCAATAAGATCTGTTTTCATCAAAGGTTGATATCCAAAAAAACATTGACATATTGACCAAGGAAAAGAATTTTACAATAGTGAATTTAAAAAACTCTTGCAAGAATATAATATGAATATACATTTAACATAAAGTAGTTTGAAAGCAAGTATTATCGAGAGATTGAACAGAACACTAAAAAGTAGAATAGAGGAAAGATTCACATATCAACCAATTATAAATGGTTGACTCTACTTCCACAGTTGATCAAAAATTATAATAATACAAAACACAGAACTGTAATAATAAAACCAAAAAATGTGAATAAAAATAATAAAAAAGATTTATTGCGAGAAATATATCATAATCAAAATCCTATGTGTTATGTTGCATCAAAGTTAAAGCAATAATTCAAAGTTGGTAATAAAGTACGAATAAGTGAATACAAGAAAATTTTTGGAACAAGCTACACTCCAAATTGGACTACTAATATTTTCACAATCACAAAGTTATTAAATACAATACCTATAGATTACAAAATTGCTGATTATCAAAAAAATGATCTTTGATGTATGTTTTTATGGAGAGGAACACAGTCCTGTACGATATCCAGATGTATATCTTGTCGTAAAAATTATAAAAAAACGTAACTTGTAAGATGGTGGGGTTTTGATTCTGAACATGAACATGGGAAAACGAATCCGATTTATAAATTATGTAAATAGAATAAGACAAAATGATTTTTGCATGAATATATAAAATAAAAACAAAACAAAAATCTCAAATTTTTATATACAAAAAAGACTCATTTTTTTCCTTTATTGCAGAATTATAGATCATCAGAATTCGTACTTTTTTATTCAAAGTTTTCGAAAACAAAAGCAGCGAAATAAAAGTGTCAAAATTCATTTGAATAAAGTTAACTATTGTTGATTGAATGCAACCTTTTTAATTTGCTTGATTCTGGATTAAAAAAATGAGGCGGTTTTTTGACAATTACTAATTTGAATTTACAAACAATTGTATTGTATGAATACTTACATCTTTCTTTCTTCACATCGTATAGACTTTTTTTTTGTATTACTTTCTTTTTCAGTAATATTTCTTGAAGAGGTGTGGGATTTTCTTGATCCTGACATTTTCTCTATTATATTTTAATTCTATATATTCAAAATTAATTTTAGATTCATTCAAATAACATTTCTAAGGTATACAATTGATTGAATACAAAACTGAAAATGTGCAAAACTTAAAATAAAAAATAGAAACTAAATTATCTATCCCTTGACTTTTTTACTCGTATCTTGACAACGGTATCATAACACGTAGAGAGAAAATTAATGTGGACTGTCTTCGTTTGAAAAATTCGAATTAGTAATTGTCAAAAAACCGCCTCATTTTTTTAATCCAGAATCAAGCAAATTAAAAAGGTTGCATTCAATCAACAATAGTTAACTTTATTCAAATAAATTTTGACACTCTTATTTCGCTGCTTTTGTTTTCGAAAACTTTGAATAAAAAAGTACGAATTCTGATGATCTACAATTTTGCAATAAAGGGAAAAAATGAGTCTTTTTTGTATATAAAAATTTGAGATTTTTGTTTTGTTTTTATTTCACTACTTTTGTTTAAATAATCGGAACCAAAATGAAAAATAACAACAATATAAAATATTGATTAAAGATTAATATTAAAAATTAAATTATAACTTCAAATATTAATCAATTTTGATTTTTTTTTTTTTTGTTTAAAAAAAATGTATACAAACTTTATTATTTATGGGAAAAAAAAAATTTTTACTTGAAAAATAACAACAATATAAATTGTTTAATAACAATTCATAATGAAAATTGAATAATTGATCGATTTTTATTATTTTTTTCCTTTCAATAAAAGAACGAATATATACAGAATATTATCTCTGAAAAAAAAAATTTTCACATAAAAAATAACAACAATATAAATCGTTTGTTAAAAATTAAATATTAAAAATAAATTACGAATTCAGTGATTGATCGATTTCGATTTTTTTTTTTTTCAAAAAACGGGCAGATTCATATTTGTTTATTTAAAAATTCATTTCTCGTAATTTTAGATGCGTCGTGCGAGAACGTAAAAATGATTAAATGATTCTTTTTACAATAATTCAACAAGTAATTGAATCAGTCTTTTTTTGAAAAAAAAAAAAAAATCAAAGTTGATCAATAATTGAATTCATGGTTTATTTTTAATATTAATTTTTGATAAACAATTTATATTGTTGTTATTTTTCAAGTAAAATTTTTTTTTCCATAAATAATATCCATTCTCTTTAAACAAAAAAAAAAAACAATCAAAATTGATTAACTTTTGAAGATATAATTTAATTTTTAATATTAATCTTTAATTAATATTTCATATTGTTGTTATTTTGCAAGTAAAAATTTTTTTGAAACCGATCGATTATCAAAGTTTTTATTTATGTTTTAATAATAATTTTTCAATAAAAAATTGTGTTTTGTTATTATTTTTCAAGTAAAAAAATTTTTTTTCTTTATAATATAAGAGTGTCAACTTGCATCTTTTAAACAAAAAAAAAAATTTTCAAATCAATCAATTATTGAAGCTACTATCCAATTGTTAATTCAATTTTACAATAAATAATTGCTTTTGTTATTATTTTTTGACCACGGATGCACGGAAAGCCAATTCAAATCAATTATCGTTTCAAGTTTTTTTTTTCTTTTATTTTTTTTTTTTCGACGTCATGAGATTAACCCCTGAGTTAAGATGATATTCATCTACAACTTTAAAAATTAATAACTAATTTACGGTTGGTTTAGAAAAATTTATTTGTACTACCCCCCCTAAAAATTTTTATTTATAATTTTCATATAAATTTTTTTTTCTCTATCTCTAACAGGAACCGCGAAATCAACGAATTTTTTTTTATTTATTATTTTTTACCTCTTTCCGGCGGGGTTAGAATTTTCCAAATAATTTTTTTGAAATCGCAAGGGTCGAATTAGTTAATAATAATTTTTTTTTTAAATTAAAATTAAAATTAAAAAATGTAACCAAATTTAAAAAATGCTCATTTAAAACTCTATCAACTGTCTCTATGGACATGCGCAGCTGCGAATTTATGCATGTGTGTAGATATGTACATGCATAAGAATAAATATGTCGTGGAATAAAAAAAGAGAGTAGAGTGACACGATGAACGTAAAAGAGAGAAAAATGCAGAAACTCGACAATTTTACTAAAATATTTATTTTTTAGTCAAATCTTGTACCTGGCTTATTCGGAATATTATATCTTTTTAATTATACGTCGGAAAAATTCAAGATTAGGCTTATTGGATAGGGAAATATCGACATTAATAAGGAAAGTAATTTTAGTTTTCATTTATAATAAATATTAAGAGAGTTATTGAGCAAATAAAAATTCGTGACGTCATACCCATGCAACCTATTTATATTATATACCCGGTAAGTCTCGCGCTGGAAAAAAATGAGTCGAGACTCCACCGAGTCTCTTGATATATATAATATAAAAACTACAAATATATATTTTTAAATTTCTTTCTCATCTTCTCTTACAGTCTTGATTTTCGAATGATAAAATTTTACAGAAAATTTTTGTTTTTATAGGAATGAAAACAATAAAATAGTAGGAGTAATTATTAAAATGACACGTATTTTGAGTCAGCAAATTCTCACGTCAATAATGAAACAATGATGTTTGTTCTATTAGCATAAAAATGCTAGGTCATCTAAATAACCTTTGATAGATCAGTTGTTAGAGCAATGGACTGTAATTGTATATTGTTATAAACAAATTCAAAAGTTATCCATTGGTCGCTGGTTCAAACCCGGCTTGAAGAAACAGTCTTTTAATATCCTTGTCCCCAATCTACTTTTTCCGTAACCGACCATCTGTTTACAACTGTACTAGATACACTACTAACGGTATTAATGAGAACCAATCTCCTCTCTTACCGCCAGTTGGGAGCCAGCTGATTCTATTAGGAACAAACAATCGGAAATATGAACGAGAGCAATGGTTGATAAATGATCATTCGATAGTGGCCTAACTCAGTAAAAAATAGTAGAGTCTACTAATTAACTGTTGGTAACAACAATAGCTTCTCATACGTCATATTATGTATTTTCTATAAGGCGTGGAAGCAAGCTGATATTCTTAGGGGCTTGACATCATCATCGGGATAATTCTTGAATTAAGGTTAACTTATTAGCTTAACAACCGGTCAAACGAAAACAAGATGGTCATGCCTTGCAAGACCTTACAGAATCACCTCCGCGTCTCCCACACACACCTAGCACAACAAATAGCTGGAAAATAATGGCGATGCTTGGCTCCTAGAGGACTTTCCGGAACCTACTGTTCATTCAGCATCTGGTGCACAGATAACCCTGGAATTAGGAATCCTTACTAGTGCAAGAAAAAGATAGAGCATTCACTACGACCTGCCTATGGTAGGGCAGTGACATAGTCGCCACTCATAAGAACATGCACTAGCACTGAGAGCCCAGCAGTTTTATAATCAAGAGGCACGGTAGTGCCTCGCGTCAAGTATGAGAAAGAAAAGAGAGAGACAACGCAAGATAACTACCGTGCCTATATATACACGAGATAGAGGTAACCTCTTCACCTCCGAATCTTTACGCATTAATTTAAACATGATCAAGATCAGATAAAAATATTCTGCTTTCTCATTGCCCCATAAATCGATATCAAACTTTTTAATAAAAAAAAAACAGATTTTTTAGATGTATACTTTTTTAAAAAACTCAAAATCAATTTTGGGAAATTGCGTTTTCGATAAAATTATCATCTAACTCCAGAGCAATCTGACAACATTATAAACATAAATTGGCAAGCTAATAGTAGATGATGTAAAACACCTTTATTTACAAAAATCGTCCAACTCCAGAGCAATCTGGCAACATTATAAAATAAAAATTTAGCGGAGTAATGGTAGGTGGTGTGAAAAAACCTTTATTTACAATGTATTCAATATCGTATCGACGGTTCAAAGACGGTGGAAAGATAGTGCGCGCGCCATATGTTGTTGTTCATAGACTTGTTTATATGATAGTATTTAATAAAAAATTTCGAATAAATAAATAATAATTGCAACAAAGTCACGTTTTTAATTTCTTTTTTATCAAAACTTGCTTTATTTTTACACCAATATTTTCCCCTTGTGAATATAAATATATATTCAACAGTATTCAACGAGGCATTACCGTGCCTCTTGATATTGCAGCAAAGTCTTTGCCTAATCGTGTGATGTGAAAGCGTTTATACTACTTGATCAAGAGGCACGGTAGTGCCTCGCGTCAAGTATGAAAAAAAAAAGAGAGAGACGACGCAAGATAACTACCGTGCCTATATATACACGAGATAGAGGTAACCTCTTCACCTCTCAAATTTATATATTAATTTATTTTATGATTTTGATAAGATAAAAATATTCGGCTTTTTCATTAATCAATAAATCGATTCCGAACTTTTCAATAAAAAAAAATAAACAGATTTTTTAGATGTATACTTTTTTTTAAAACTTAAATACAATTTTGGAAATTTGCTTTTTTTATGATAAATATTGAAAAAAATCTCGAAGTCCAGCGCAGTTCGACAAACATTATAAACCAAAAATTCAGAATCTAACAAGATAGTGGCGAATAGTGTAAAAAAACTTTATTATGGTTACGCAAGTAGTAGTATTTCAATATTGCAGTGACAGCTCAGAAACCTCCCAATATTTACTTTTCCATTATGTTATTACTACACTTTAATCAAAATATGACCAAAATCAAGAATGGTTTTGTCATTATCCAATAAATTATTATCGAACATTTTAATAAAAAAAAAATTTCTTTTCGATGCATAAAATTAAAACAATAATATTAATTTTAAAATAATTTTGGAAGTTTTTTGCGTTTTTGTCAGAATGTCTTAGGAGTCCAGAGCAGTCTGACCATCATTATAAACCATAATTTATTCTGAATCTACCAAGATTATGCTGAATCGTGTAAAAAAACTTTATTTTGGATACGCAAGGCACTACCGTTTCAAAACATAGTATCCCACATTGCATTGACAGTTCAGAAACCTTCCAATATTTGCGTTCCAATTATTTTAAATATAACCAAGATCAAAAAAGCATATAACTGCTTTCTTATCATCCATTATCGTTGAATTAATAACAAACGTTTAAAAAGAAAAAAATTTTCTATCAATGCATATTTTGTTTTTCTTGAAACTCAGTATTCAATATTGCATTGACATCTAAAAGATAGTGCGTGCGAAAGAAGACTAGAAGACTTATACAAGAGGACCAACTCTCCTCAAAAAACCGTATTGCTATATGGTCGCCACATAAACGAGGGGCGCCACGGTATTCTGGTAACGTGCATTGGGGTCCGTTCGAAAAGTAACTCGGAAACCCGGAAGTTCAAGATTGTGATCATAGAAAATTTTTGATATTTTGTTGTGGTAAGCATGATTTTTTTTATTAAAAATTGTGATGACAGGTATGATAATAATTGCTGAGACATTTTGTCATGAATTTGTATAGGTACAAACTACAAATCAAAAAAATATTCTATTGTTTAATTATTAATAATAATTATAAAAATACTTTTCATAAGTAACAAAAGTGAGTGGCCTGCAATATGGCCGTTATTACAATCAATAGTCTACAGTAACCTTTAGTTACTTTTAAGTTTATTTCATTCCTATATTTTTTCGTCTACTGCGCTGCTTCCGGGTTTCCGAGTGACTTTTCGAACGGACCCCAGTTCGTACCACTTTATTCTACAATGCGCAATACAAATACAAACATACTCATTATTCAAATAATTATTACTCTTTAAAAAATTATTTATGAGAGTACATCCTTCTTTTTAGCTATTTGTTTATACTAAATGCATCAAATTTACATAAAATTTTTTTTTTTCAATAACCAAATGCCTAAGAAAAAACAATGTATTAGAAATTTAGAAAAAGTACGTTTATTTGTTCAATTATTATTTGAAAAATTTTTCAAACAAGTGATTTTTCAAATAAACTTCAAATTATTTATACACACAAGATAGAAAGTTCGTTCTCTTGTATTTTCTAGTCTTCTTGTGCGTGCGCCACATGTTGTTGATAATAAAATAAAATTTAAATTCCATATTTTGTCAATTTTTTTAAATAATATTGTTAATCGCTTGAATCTAGTTAGATAATAGTGAATAAAAAACAAAAAACTTTATAGCTATGCAAGGTTGTTCTAAAACATAGTATTTAACATTGCATCGACAGCTCAGAAATCTCCTAGTATTTACGTTCCAATTAAAATATAAGAGTTTTCTTATCATTCAATAAATCACTATCAAACATTTTAATTAAAAAAAAAAAAATTTTCGTTCGATGATATTTTTGTTCCAAAACTTAGTATTCAATATCGCATTGACAGCTTAAAGACCGTGCGTGCACCATATGTTGTTGGCAAAATAAAATTCAAAATCCAGAAAGATAATGGTGAATAGTGTAAAAAAACTTAATTATGGTTACGCAAGGAACTACCGTTCTAAAACATAGTATTCAACATCGCATTGTCAGCTTGTAAATTTCTCAATATACCTTGTATTCACTTTTACGGAATATTATGCCCTCTTGTGGAGGTAAAAAGTTTTATTGAGAAATTTTTCAGTGTGTGGGCGCGGATCGTGCTAATTTGCATATTCATCAAAAGGCACGGTAGTGCCTCGAGTCAAGTATGAGAATGGAAATATATATGTGTGTGTAAGAGTAACTACCGTGCCTTATTATACATCAAATATTTTGCCCCCTTCCGTCTCCAATTTTTAGAAATTTAATTAAAATGATCCCATAAATTGATGTCTAGCTTTTTTTTAAAAAAAAAAATCAGATTTTTTAGTGCTATATTTTTTTTTTAATTGAATAATTAAATTAACAGTTTTGCGCTTTTTGCTGAGAAACCAGATTTTTAATTTTGTTAAGTTGGTAGTACGGTATAAGATTATAAAATTTTTTTTTTTTTTCTTTTCTCTCTTGCTCGTTTTTGTTGGCTGTACTGCAGAGTTGACATGTGAATATATGATAAATATTGCAATATTGTATATTAAAAATAATAAACATCAAATGATACACCGGTAAAATAATTATAAATAAAAATTATACTTGATGATATATAAATTGTGTATGTTACAAAAAAAACTTTACAAAAAGATGTGATATCTAACAAAAAACAAAAAACAAGTATTTTGTACAAAAAAAAGCGTCAAGTATTCGAAATTGTAGTCAATTTGTGATGTAACTTGTTTTGTCATTAATCAATTTTTTGATATAAAAAAAAATATGATACAATAAAAACCAACGAAGAAATTTTATTTTCGATAGATGTAGTTAAATCTAAATTGTTGAAAAAAAAAAAAATAAAATAAAAAAAATAAAATTTTACTTGACCTCGCTATACGTGAGATTGAATAATGTTGGCTTAAAATTTAATTTTTAATTTAGGAAAAAACTACGCGGGGTCAAGTAAAATTTTATTTTTTTTATTTTATTTTTTTTTTTTCAACAATTTAGATTTAACTACATCTATCGAAAATAAAATTTCTTCGTTGGTTTTTATTGTATCATATTTTTTTTTATATCAAAAAATTTATTAATGACAAAACAAGTTACATCACAAATTGACTACAATTTCGAATACTTGACGCTTTTTTTTGTACAAAATACTTGTTTTTTGTTTTTTGTTAGATATTATAATCTTTACAAGCAGTTGTCCCAGTTAGTTTCATAATACGTATGAATGTCCGCTACTTTTCTCCAGCGGAGGACAATATATTCACGCATGATATTTCTGTAATTGAACTACCTTTTTCTTTCATTTTTCACTCTTGTATAATAAATAAATATTATCTTACATATATTATATAGTAAAATATTTTTTTTATTATGAACTATTGAAGAATCATCGTGCTCAGTTGAGTCCTTAATTTGAAAACGATAATAATAAAATTGTGGATCAATTGAATGTACAGTTTATTCACAATCATATTCTGTACATATATTTATTTTATTTCTGTGAAGAAAATTATAAATTACTGATCGCCGTTCTTACAGATTACTTTCTTAACTTTTTAATGCCTTTTGGACATTCTGAGTCAATTCAGCTGGCTATCTGCCTGAACCTCATGGATTCAAATCAAATTTTTTTTTAAAGGCTTCTTTTGGCTTCAATTGGTTCCAATTTTGTTTATTTTTTTTTTTTTTTTGCATTGAAAAAGATGAACTTTTTGTTCTTTGAAAATTTTTTTTTTTTTAAATTCTCAGAAAAAAAAAAAAAATATATAAAAACGTCTCAGCCCACTTCAATTTTTTTTCAAATCAATGTGGTTTGAGTATCTTATTTTATAAAAAGAATTTCATGCATCTCAATTTGGGAAAATTTATTGGAGACAAGGTTTAATATTAAAAATCCTTACTTTACCGACTAAAATATGTCATAAAAATCTCTAAAAAAATTAGGCTTAAAATAAAACCAAAAAAAGAATTTCAAATGAATCCATGAGGGTCAAACAGATGACCAGTTGAAGTGACTCAGAATGCCTCATTAATAACTTTATCAAAATGAAAATCTTTTCACATATTATAATTCTTATTCCGCAAGAAATATTTTATGATATTTTATTCCATTTAAATAAAATTATGATAAAGAGGCACGGTAGTGCCTCGAGTCGAGTATGAGAAATGAAATACATATGTGTGTGTAAGAGTAACTACCGTGCCTTATTATACACGACATATTCCCTTCCGTCCCCAATTATTTATGATTCAATTAAAATATGATGGAATCAATTAAAGAATACGGGGTTTTGTAATGATCCCATAAATGGATGTCAAGCTTTTTATTTTAAAAAAAATCCGATTTTTCAGTGGCTTATTTTTTTTTTTTATTGAACAATCAAATTAACAGTTGCGATTTTTTGGCTGAAAAGCCAGATTTCTGATTTTGTTAAGTTGGTAGTACGGTATAAGATTATAAAATTTTTTTTTTTTTTTTACTTTTCTCACTTGCTCATTTTTGTTGGCTGCACTGCAGAGTTGACATATGAATATATGATAAATATTGCAATATTGTATATTAAAAATAATAAACATCAAATAATACACCGGTAAAATAATTATAAATAAAAATTAAACTTGATGATATATAAATTGTGTATGTTACAAAAAAAACTTTACAAAAAGATGTGATATCTAACAAAAAACAAAAAACAAGTATTTTGTACAAAGAAAAGTGTCAAGTATTCGAAATTGTAGTCAATTTGTAATGTAACTTGTTTTGTCATTAATTAACTTTTTGATATAAAAAAAAATATGATACAATATAAACCAACGAAGAAATTTTATTTTCGATACATGTAGTTAAACTGTTAGTTAAATCTAAATTGTTGAAAAATAATAAATGAAATAAAATAAAAAAAAATAAATTATACTTGACCTCGCTATACATGAGATTAAATAATGTTGGCTTAAAATTTAATTTTTAATTTAGAAAAAAAGTACGCAAGTTCAAGTATAATTTTTTTTTTTTATTTTATTTTTTTTTCAACAATTTAGATTTAACTACATGTATCGAAAATAAAATTTCTTCGTTGGTTTTTATTGTATCATATTTTTTTTTATATCAAAAAATTAATTAAAGACAAAACAAGTTACATTACAAATTGACTACAATTTCGAATACTTGACACTTTGTTTTGTACAAAATATTTGTTTTTTGTTTTTTTTTCAGATAATATAATTTGTATATCCAATTTGTCAATTAGACTGGGATTGAAAACATAAAAAATTCTCAAAATAAAATAATTCAAATCATTTCTTTTAATGGCAACGATGAGTTGTTCATTTTCTGAGCGATCAAATCTGTTACAAATATCTTTTGTTCAAAAAAATGAATTAATCGCACCAACGAAAAATGATAAATCCCATTTTGTTTAGATAAATCCTGTCAGAACTCGAGTAGTTTCTGAGACTGATCTTCAAAGGATTGACAAGGCAGCGACATTTGCTACTCATGCAATTGTTCAACCAGCAGAACTCTTGGCACAGTTAGTTAACATCTTGGGCTATGTTCCACCTCTTTCTCCAAATGATGAACGTCCATTGAATAATTCATCAGCAAAAGTGCAAGGACTTAACAATAAAGAAATATTATATGATGATCCTAACGAAAGTCTGAAACTTAATTCTAATAAAATGTCATTCAGAAAGCCACGAATTCGAGCTGCTAGTGAAGTTTATCTGAAACCAAAGTTTAATGGAGGTTTATGTGAAAATCATGAATGGACTTGGTCTGGACCAGCTGCTTCGAGGAAAATCGATGAAATCATTGAAGCTAGGCGAAATAGAAATGATAACTCGAAAGACTCGAAGTCTTTATTTCCATCAATGAATATAACTAAATCAGTTCCATTACCTAAATGGTTCAAGCAATTATCAAATAATAAAAAAGAAAATCGAACGCGAAATTCAGTTTCTGTTAGTGATTTGGGGCATGGCAATGAAAACTATTCATCGCCTATAAATAATATGAATAACAGATCAGCATATTTCACTTATACGGGAGCTAATCTTGAATATTCATTTGAAAAAAGTAATGTACTCGAAAAAACTTCACTTGCAGATTTTCTGAGAGCTATGACTGCTGTTCATACTCAAATTGGTGCAGTGCCTGAAGAGTTTATGAAAAAACCTCAAAGAAAAATGGGTACAGCCTCTTTAACTCCTCCGAAATTACCAAGTTTGTTTTCACTCTTTTCACAACCAACCGATTTTCCGACTGCTATTGATGACAAACATGTAGATAAATCTGTTGATTATGAATGCACAGTTAGTTCAAAAACAGTAAAAGATTCTAGGAGTTTGACTTCATGTGGTCACAGAGGCAGTATAATACCCATTTCTAATAAAAAAAACCGAAGATTTTCTTTGAGACCAGTAGAAACATATCTCTCCGACTCAATTCAGTATGGCATGACGAATTCTACTTCAAATTTTATTACAGGCTCTTTGCTCGACCGTTCTAAAAAATCGTTAGTTGATGCAGAAACTATTGCAAGTATTTTTTCGACAGACGTGACCTTAGGTAAACGAAAGTTTTCCCACCGACCCGAAATGTCTGATGAACTAATTACATCCTCGAATATTAGTGCATCAAAATGCATACAAAAGGTGCGAGCTGCGATTCTAAGGAGGCAAATCTCCCATAGTCAACTTCGGAAGCGGATCAGAGCATCAAGTCTTGCTGATATTAGTATTGAAGGCTTACAATCATCACAAAAAACTTTAGGGATGAGTCCTCTTACTGTAAACAAACATGTAAAAACATTTGAAATTTTAAAAGATGATAAGAATTCGAGAACTGTAACGATCATTTCACCAAAAAACTTGAGGACTAACCTATTTACTGATTCGGACAATCACAAAAATGATATTTTCAATGCTGATATAAATCTCGATAGTATACCAACTGTTCCCGGTCCTTTTACTAAAAAGAAAAGTATTATACATGTTCAAGAGCCGAAAAAAGAGTCCCAATCAATACAAGTAGATACAAGTATGAAACAATTAAGTTCAATATCGGATAATTCTCGATTTTTAAATGTTAATGGGAGTAACAGACATATGAAAAAAGAATCAAAATGCTGTCAAAGTGCGACAAAAAGTCTTCATTTAATAGGAATAACAGACGGAGAAGAAAAAATTCCTGCTGTCTCAATAAGTTTTTCGAATCCTATTAAAAAATCTGATTGCAAACAGATTGGATTTGAAAAACCTACGGATCAGTCACTCAAACGGCACGCTGGAAGATCGAAACAGATCGAAAAAAATCATCTAGTCGGAGAGATTCATGTTGAAAATCCAGTTTGCATAACTTTTTTATCAGAACCATCGACGAAAAAAAAAAATGATGAAGATCAATCAACTTCTTGAGAATGGAGAATTTGAATTTTTGAAAATTTTGTACACTTTAGATACTCATTTCAGAGAATATACGAGGTGTCGCAATTTAATCTATCAATAGATTTTATCTGAAAAATATTGCTCCAGTTAAAAAAAAATAAAAAAAAGTTCGAAATGGTGGATTTTGAAGTATGAACGTTATTTTTTTTAAGATTATGTAAGGTTTTTTTTCAACATAGACTCATTAAAAAAATTTGACTCAGAAAAATTATCGTCTTGTGAAAATTTTTTAATAAAATAGAAAAAGACCTAACTTAAAAAAAAACTATGTTCATACTTCAAACTCCTCCATTTTGAACTTTTTAGTAATTTTATTTAGCTTTGGTTTTTTAAACTCTACGAATTTTTCAAATACTACTCTTTGATCAAACGCAAATTTTTCAAGAAAAATATATCTAGAGATGAAATTTGGCCAAAAACAAAATTGTGATAATCGATAAAAAGAACTCTACAACTTATTTAAAATTTTTAATTTTGATTGGAGGCATATTTTTTCAGAAAAGTCAATTAAAAAATAAAATTTGGCCATAAAAAAAATTGATTTTATCGAAAAATTTTCAAATAAAAAGTGTTTGTTTTGATGTGAAAAACTTTTTAGATAAATAAAGAATATCGCATCTAATTCAAAAAATTATATTCATACCAGAAACTCGCCATCTCAAATTTTTTCCAATTTTTTTCCCATTTCTCAGTCCCACTCCGACTTATACAACATTTACTCGTTTTTTTTTTTTTTTAATTTACGCTATATTTTTCAAATATGTTTCATTTATAGATTATTATTAAAACTATTGGCTTATATGTCAATTAAAATTTTCAACAACAAAAAAGCACCTGCGAAAGACAAGGATAACTTAGTAAATTAAAATGGCTACCAAGGAAACACTGAAAATTCGTTTCAGAGAATAGAGACCGATAAAACCTAATGTTTCAGCTTAACAAAAATTACTCGCCCTGGCTCTACAACTTCGAATGAACTACATAACCCAAGCAATTAAGAAAATATAGAAAGAATAATTTTAAGGAGGGAACTTACTTTCGTGTTATACTTAAAACTGTCAACATCAATTAATTTAATATCAAAAATACCGAATTAGATTTTATACTTAAACAAATATTTAAGTAGAATTAATTTGTGTCTATTAGTCTATTTTATTCGTTCAGTTTCGTGTTTGGTCCATTGTCATCACCAAATACAAGGTACATTCAAGATCTACGCGAAATTCCTTTCATTCCCTTCTAATCCGCTAGCCTGTAGGTAATAGCAAAATAATAGGTAAAAAAAATAGTTGAATGCCAGGGTGTTGTTTTTATTAGGGAAATTAACGTCTGTCCCAGAATTAATTTAAATAGTTTCTCAAATTTTTTATTTAATTTTTTTATCGATTTTTATTCATTTATAATATAATAATTATATGGTTTTTAAATTTAAATATTTGATGAAAATAGCAACCTGGCACATAACACCACCATGTGATAGAGCGTCATTGAGTGAAATATATCAAGGAACACTATCTCATTGTAAAATACATCATTATGGAATATCTTGGAAAAATGGCACTAAAGGATACACCAATCTTTCGAATATCATTAGTGAAGAAATTATTGGAAAATTTAATCATTTGTTCGTTAAAGAAGATAAAAAAAAGGGATTGACTCTTATACTTTCTCACAATTGACCAACAGTTTTAAATTTGGAGAATTTAGGATGCCCTGATATAAAAATACTTGTTCAAAAATATAAAACATGAATCAATGCATTTATATAATGCACATCATAAATATTCAGTTGAAAATTTTCGTGCAGTAACATTTATAAAATGAACTTTTCAATTTTTGGATTAAGAAAATGCTAACAGCACCCCTTGCAAAATAACTCAAAGAAGGATACCGATAAATACGGTTATTTCCTCCATGTTGTAATAAAAAAAAATTCTTCCATTTAATTTTTTCATTTTAATATAGTGATTAAGGGTGTTCTATGTATATTCCCATAAATTATATATTTTAAGAGAAAATTAAACATAATAAAACAGGTTGAAACTTTGAAAATCAATCAATCAATCACCTATTCTGGGAAAAACTTTCTCTTAGTCAGGTGATTTTTCGTTAAGGAAAATACAATAGAAATTAATCTCTTTTTAAAACAAGTTTCAACTTGAATGGATTATTTTTTACGAAAGAATAGTTATTTGAACAGTAAGGAGCAAATTTTCAGAGTTAGAAAATATTAAATTCCTAACCTCACCATAGGGTTCTATCCCATTTATAATAATCATAATTTACCAATTACAGAATGCTCTCTTCCTTTTTTTCGACACTACTCGACTAATGAAAAATCAGTTGATCTTATCTTATTCATTAAATATGTATATAAAAAGCCGATGTTTCAATGGATAAAGAAAAGTTAACGACGAAGTCAATCAGTAATCTTCTCTTGGCACACACAGTTTTTCTCAAAAACTGGAAAACAAAAATTTTTAATGTTGAAGTTGGACTAGAACATGTACTAAATTTGTGACTATATTCCAAAAAATGAAATTTTAATTTTATCAGAAGAGGGGTTTCGTTTTTCCGAAGAATTCGAATTGATATTATCTTCGTTTTTGGCTACTGAAAATACAATTGAATTGAAAGAAAAGTATTCACTGATCCAATATGAAGAATTAAAATTATTTTTTAGTCATACTTTCAACGAATGTCTGTTGTTTCTAACCAAAAAAATATTAAATTAGTATTGCTTAAAGCTTCAATAAAAGAATTGGTAAATAAATTACATCAAATCGAATACAGTTTAAGCAGTTCAGAAATTTTACCAATTGATTTATATAACAATACTATTATGTGGTTGACTATGTGAAAATATAATGGAAGAAGAGGATAAACTATTGCCATTAAGCGATGTCTAAAGCAAGTGTACTTATAAAATTATTTTTATTATTGCTTCGTCTATTGAAAAGCATTACTTAGAAGACAAATAAAATTTATTAGGCTTATATTTTTACGAAATATTAATGTATGATTTTGATGATTTATATCTCGACATAGAATAATATGTCGAAAAGAAAAAACTTCGGTAACATATTATTATGTACGACTTGATTTTACACCGACTAGATTTTTTATTAAATAAAACTATACTCATATTCTGCAGTAGATATATAGGGCGGGTTGAAGGCCATGGCCAGGGGAGTAAGTGACAGGGGTCAGGAAAGGGGGGTCAGGTTGGGGACAGGGGGTCAAGATCTCGAAAGTTCTCGAAGGTTCTCGAAGATTGTAGAAGCTTCTCAACCATGACGTCATGTTCTGGTACCTTCGAGATGTTTCTGTATCGTAATAATTAGAATTTAATTGAAATTTAAAAAAATAATATTATATTACATTATGTATATATATATATATATATATATATATATATATATATATATATATATATGCATTATAGAATATAAGTATAAGAGTAGCCAATGATTCGTTTCCCACTCTATCGATGAGCCCATACACGTGACAATCTCGAATAAACTACTCGCGATCCCGTTGATCGTACGCGTGACCCCTCTTTCTCCGGTAAGAATATATCCCTCATGTGTCAACCTTGAAATCTTTATACATATAATTCAATCTTCGAATATTTTTCGGACATGCATGGCGAGAAAATAAACAATTAAAAAATTACGTAGGCAGATTAATACCAAGAAATATTAATGAGAATTTGCCTCGTGATCGTTTGTCGTATATCATCTTACAGTTTTAATATATTTATCTTACGAGACGATGAAATTAAAAAATAAAACCATATAATAATTAAAAGAAATATTAATTCATATACATTTTGAGTTTTATCAACAAACCGTATACTAAGAATTCAATAATAAATCTCATATAATAATTAAGAAAAAAAAACATGTTGGTCAAAATATATCATTCGGATATTGTTATTGAACTGTTTCCGTTCTTATGTTTTTGATAATGGTTCCCTTTCTTAGAAAAAAAAATATGAAAAATATTAATCCAAATATATTTTAAATATTGTCACCAAACTGTTTACATTCTTATGATTTTTAGGTAATGATCCCCTTTTTTCTACACCCCCTTACTTGCTATATAAAGATCTACAAAATTATTTCATCGCTCATTAACCATTGTGTAACACTTCGATCGTGTAATCAGAGAACCAAAAATCAAGATGTCAAAGTAAGTATATATATATATAATTAGTTGGTCAATTTTTTTAATAATTTTTTTAATATAGTATATATAATTAGTTTGTCAATCTCTCAATTATTTTTTAATACAGTATATATAGAGTTAGTTTGTTACTTTATCAATTATTTTTAATCATTTTTTATATGAAAAATATATTCTATATATTTAAAAAAAAATCATATTCAACATTCTTTTTTAAATATTTAAATAAAGTGACAAAAAAAAAAAAAAAATAGTGTAAAAAATTTTAAGTCTAATATTTTTTTTAATCAACGGTGAAAAAATTAAAGAGTGAGAAAGATATTTAGCAGCTGATGAATGTATTCGTAGTCACGTGCGTTCATATATTTGTGTAAGTCTATGCTTGCTTATAGTATACGGGTTGAGGTTCATTTGAGTATATATATAGAGACTTATGCGAGTAAAAAAATACATACATGACTATCAATTCATTCATCAGCTGTAATAATTCATATATATTTATATAATTCATATAATTCTGGAATATTCTAAAGATTATTAAACAATACGTCATTAACAAATTCACAGAAAATAATAATTTTTAGATTTTTTGAGAAGTTACTCCCAATCTTGGAATGTTCTAGAACAGTCTTTAGCTAATATATAAGTTCGAGAATATTCAGAAATTCTCGAATGATGCTTAGTCAGTTTTTGTGGTTCTATTAAGTTCAAGAACATTCTAGTCGTTGTCAGTACATGTATATAAGCTCGTCAGAACCATTCAGTCATCAGTATTAATTTAATCCGGACATGGTAAACAATGAATAGCAAATTAAAGAGATGGATTCTGAACAGTGTCTTAAGTTGATAAAAATTATGGAGCAAGCATTTGCAATAATTCAAACGCCAAAAAAATAGAAAATTGGTTGAAATTTGAAAAAAAAAATATTTGGCTTTTGAATAAAGCATTGAAAGTTGCAAGGACAATTGGTAATAAAATAAAAATTCAGACAACAATTTCTCAGCTTAGATCATTAAGTGAAAAATTCAAAAGTGAACAAAAACATGGTGCTGGTATAAGACATAATCATAAATTAAGTGACAGAGTGAGGTGGTTAGATAGTAATTCAGCATTCTAGGGACGTATAAGATCAGGAACCATTGTAAATCTCCAACATACAGATGTAAATTTATTTTTAGAGAATGCTATAAAAATGACAATGAACCGTTTAAAAAATATTTTAAAAAATTATGAAAATTTAAAAGTGAATGGTGTCTTAGCTTGTAAATTTAGAATTGTAAAAAATAGTGAATTTATTAATAAATCAAAATATTTTAATACAAAAAATCAAATAATATTATCAACTACTGACTTGAATCATTGGTTCGATAATCATTTAATAAATAAATTTCTTACTAAAATAGAAGATTTTCAAGAAAAAGATTCCGGTTGGACACTTAACGCGATTATTAATGTTATGATCAATTAATGGTATGATGGAATAAAATTTCCAATAACGTTACATGATATTCCCAAATTTGAGATCATGAAAGATTTATCAATCAATGTATATAGTATTGATAATAATAAAAAATGTGAAATAGCACCAGTGTATTTAAGTAAGCTTCAGACATCAAAACCTACTTTACTAGGTTTACCTATTCATTTACTTATAATAAATAGTGAATTATTGACTGATGAACCAATTTTTCATTTTGCTTGTATAAAAAATTTATCACGACTCGTTAGTAAACAAATTTCAAAAACCAAGTGTAAAAAGTGGTTATGTGAACGTTGTCTCTGTCATTTGAAAATTCAAAATTCATATGAAAAACATTTAAAAGACTGTGAAAATAACAATAAAGTGAGGATCATTTTACCAGAAGAAGGTGAAAATATATTGAAATTTAAAAATCATCGATTTAAAATACCAGCACCATTTGTCATCTATGCAGATCTTGAATGTAGTCTAGAACTTGAAGATGAATTAGAAAATCACATACCATACAGTGCTGCATATTATTTCCACTGTACAAATAATAATTCTTTGTCAGAATTTATGACTTGTCGTGGTTCTAATTGTATAGAGTGGTTCATTAAAGAACTTCAAAAAAGAACAAAACAAGTAAATGATATTTTAAATAATCCAATACAAATGGAGCCACTTACTCAAGAACAAATTTTAAATTTTCAAACAGCTCAAATATGTCATATTAGTGAAAATGAATTTTCTTCTACAGACATTAACATCGTGATCACTGTCACTTCACAGGTCATTATCGTGGAGCAGCTCATTCTGCATGTAATGTCAATTATACTGATTCACATACGATACCAGTAGTGTTTCATAACCTTTCAGGTTATGACTTACACTTTTTTTTGAAACCTCTCGCAAACATGTTTGAGGGTTCAATGAAAATTTTACCTATAAATAAAGAGAACTATATATCATTTACAAAAGAAGTCAAGTAACCATGTTCAAATGAAAGAGGTAGCCGACTAGTAAATTTAAGATTCATTGACTCATACAGATTTATGGCAGCTAGTCTTGATAAATTGGGTTCAAACTTAGCTGATTGTGATAAAAAAATTACTAAACAATACTGTGAAAACACAGAAAAATTTCAATTATTAAAAAAAAAAGGAGTATTTCCATATGAATACATCAATAGCTTGGATAGATTAGAAGATATCAAACTTCCATCAATTGATCAATTTTATTCGAGATTAAATAATAGCAATATTTCAAGTGCTGACTATGAACATGCTCAAATAGTTTTGGGATAAATTTGGAATTAAAACACTTGGTGACTATTCAGATTTATATTTACGTACAGATGTTTTGTTATTAGCCGATATTTTTGAAAATTTCCGTAAAAACTGTTTATCATCATATAACTTGGATCCACTTCATTATTATACAACTCCGGGATTCTCATGGGATTGTATGTTGAAATGTACTGATGTAAAATTAGAACTATTAACGGATGCAGAGCAACTCTTATTTATTTAAAAAGGTATACGAGGTGGAGTGGCTGTGTGTCCTAATCGAATGCAAAAGCCAATAATCCATACATGGGTAATGAGTATGATACAACCAAAGATGACTTATACCTCATGTACTTTGATGTTAATAATTTATATGGAATGGCAATGTCACAACATCTTACATACGGTGGCTTTGAATGGGACAATAATCAATGGTCTTTAGAAGACATTTTATCAACACCTGACGACTCTACTATAGGCTATATTTATGAAGTTGATTTAGAATGTCCTGAAGAATTATATGAACTCCACAAAGATCTTCCATTGTGCCCAGAGCACAAAATACCACCTAATTCCAGACAATGCAAACTAATGACAACTTTTTATTCAAAGGAAAAATATATCATTCATTATAAAAATCTCAAACAGTACTTAAAACTTGGTATGAAATTATTAAAAATTCATCGAGTTCTTAAATTTAATCAATCGCCTTGGTTTCAAAAAGTATATAGATTTGAATACGAAAGGAAGACAAGAAGCAACAACTCAATTTGAAAAAGATTATTATAAACTTTTGAATAACGCTGTATATGGAAAATGTATTGAAAATGTAAGAAAACAAAAAGATGTCAAAATGGTTACTAAATGGGATAATAGATATGGTGCAAAATATTACATTCAACGACCAAATTTCTATAGCCTTACAGTATTTGGAGAAGATATTGTAATTATTGAAATGAATCGAACGAAAATTCATTTTAATAAACCGGTTTATTTAGGATTTCCTATACTTGACATATCAAAAACATGTTTATATGATTTTCATTAAAATTATATAAAATCTAGATTTGATAATAACGCGAAATTATTGTATCATGATACAGATAGTTTGTTATATAATTTTAGTTTTAATATTTACGAGGAAATGAAAAAAAATTTAGATAAATTTGATACTTCTGATTAAATTCAGAATAATATATTTGAGATGCCTCGTGTAAATAAAAAAATTCTCGGATTGATGAAAGATAAAAGCTGTGGAAAAATCATAACAGAATTTATTCGCTTATTGGCCCAATTATAAAATTCTTTCCCTTGATCAACATGTAAATTTTTGGGAAAACGTCCTTCTTCGAATACAGATTTCATTGCTGCTGTAACGTCTTCACCAGTCTTTGATTTTATTGGTATAGCCTAAGCACATTTCGATAATGTATCAATGATTGTAATTAAATATTTGAATTTTTTATTAACTGAAGCGTATGCTTGCATATCAACAAGATCTGCTTGCCAAGATTCATCTAGTCCTCTGATATCAACATGACGACCAGGATAATTTCTTCGAGCCTGTTTATAAAGCTCATGAGCAACTACTGCTTTCTGATGATCCATTTAATTGTAATCACAATACACATAAAATTAAATAAATTTTTACGATTATTCATAAACTTTTGATTTGGATGGATCTTCAAATGTGAGTAGTCTGGAATCCAATTGTTTGATATAATCTGAATTTGTAGTGACAAGCTCTTGTGATTTTTCAGTTTCAAGACGATAATTCTTAATGAATCCTTCAAATTCACTCCGAAGAGAATTAGCAATCAATGAGCTGTCATCAGTTTCATTTCGTAGAGACTCAGTTATTTCATACAAGATTCTTACTTCTTCTTTTACAATTTCTCTGGTAGTTTTTACAGAAGTTGCATCAGTTAACTCTAATGAGTCTGCAATATTGCACAATCGTTTATTATTTATATCATAATGTCCATCTGATGTTCGTTTAAAACCATCACCTGGAAGACCTCGAACACTTTGTACAAGCTTTTTTGATTGTCGTCCAAAAATATCTATGCTCGATTTGACTGCTAGTAAGCAACTGAGCTCAAATTTTATGTACACATGAATTGATTAGGCAAGGATTCACCAGTTTTTGTTAATGAATTGATGAATGGTAAAATGTATTTTTCATATTTATGAGCTTTCTCTTCTCTAAATGCTTCTTCGGGTTTAAAAAATTTATGATGAGCGTTTGTAGATTTGATTGTATTTATAAAATTATCTTTATCTCCAACAGTTACTAATGATTCATTACTGTTTTTATTAAAAAGAAGCTCCAGCAAGCCTGGAGTCTCAATATAAGTGTTGTTTCCAACTGAAATTTGTTTATCACTGAAATTTATTTTTTGATCTCCAAATATCAATTTATTATTTTTATTCTTGCGTACTCGATATCCTGTTTGATTTTTTCGACGTCAAGCCTTTTTATATACTCTTCAGCACTTAGCGGAAAAAAAGTTAAATTTTGTTTCGTAGGAATCGGAGATGATGTCAGTATACTCTATTCAAATAAAGACTTTTTTATAAATGTATCATCAAAATTCTGTAATGTTTTTTCCGAATCATTATATTCTTCGTCTTTTACGAGATTTATTTGAGCTTCATCTTTTATATCTTTTTTAATATCACTTATATATGTTAGTAGAGTATAAAGGGATATGGCGGACCGTGCATTTGGAATAGGCCTGAGTCTGTTCAGAACTGGTTTGAGAGGTTCCCCTCCAGCCCCTCCGTGCCGTTTAGTGGTATACCCCGCGGAGATCCCTACGAACTGAGGAGTAATTCCCCTTCGCGTATCTCCCCGCGGCTGGTCCCCTCAAGCTAAACACCCCTTTTATTATAAACAACCCTTTTTTATAAACAACCTCAAAAATTATTATTATTATTTAAAAAAATTTATTATTATTATTTAAAAAAAATTTATTATTATTATTTAAAATTATTATTATTATTAATTTATAAACAACCCCAAAATTTTATTATTATTAATTAAAAAAATTAATTATTATTATTTAAAATTATTATTGTTTTTATTTTAAAAAAAATTATTATTATAAACAACCCTTTAAACAACCCTGTAAACATCTCTTTAAAAAATTATTATTATTATTGAAAAAAATTATTATTATTATTTAAAAAATTATTATTTGAAAATATTATAATTTAAAAAATTATTTTGGAAATGTATTTATTTTATATATATATATATATAGTATGTGAGCGAGTGAGAAAGAGATAAACAGCTGTGTGGCATGCAAGCAAGAAATACTGTGTGGCATGCAAGTATAGACATTGAAGCAAGGGGCCCAATGTATGCGCGCGCTTCTTTCTAAAATATATAAACATGTTATATAAGCGAGAGAGAGGTTGGTGTGTCACATGTGTATTTTCTTTGATGTGAGCGATAGAAGCAAGCAAGTCCTAACTCATGCGCGCGCTTACTTCTACAATATATATAGATATACGCGTATACACTGGTAGCACGTGGGGCCTGGTATACAGTTTAAGAAGTGTATCTATATATATAGATATACTTTTATATTTATTTGAAAATATTCCTTTATGTTTCTTTTATTTTTTAAATGTTATATTATTTATTTTTAAATACAGGTGCATTTTATGGATAATAGGTCAAAAAAATTAAAAAACACATTTATTTATTCTTAACATTTTTATTATTCTTTATTTATACATTTATTTCCGGTGACATACATAAAGTACATTATTAAAAAATTTTTGTTATATTATTTAACCAGTTTCGTCAACACTACTATTTCTGAATAAATCCATTTTATTTAAAAAATATTTTTTGATACATCTTGCATGTAAAAGAGCACATTCGTGATATGGTAAATTATTATGAATTATACATTTAGATTTTGATGTTTCTGTTGTCAAAAATTTATTTTTAATCTTCATTAATAAATCCATTCATTGTAATTATCCAGTCGTACATCTTGAAAAACCTTTTTTTATATCCTCATATAATTGATCAAAATTATATAATAATGTTTCGTAAAAAAATAATCTAAATGATGAATTTTCAGTTGTTCTTAAAGTTTCTTCAATTGACAAGATATGTATGTAATTCGTACTTAGATAAATTTCTTTCAATACGTCAATTGCTGGTAATTTTATATAATCTTCTAACATTATACGTTTAAATATGTGATGTAGAAGATCATTGTAGTATGTTTTGGCAGGTATATTTTCTAGACTTCTTATACAGTATTGGACCCAGGGTAATTTATATCCAATTTCTTTAATTGACACTTCATGCAGACCAATTTTACCAAATCCTTCATCAATAATAACAGAAGGTGTGTTGTGTGAATAACTAAAAGTTATTTCGATATCATCAAATTTAATTGGTGAATATTTTTTCTTCTTTGCTTCATTTGTATCTTCATTGGACGAATACCAAGATAATATAAATTCAAGTTTCTTTACAAATTGACGGTAATATATGGTCATTTATAAAAAACACCGTCTGCGGCATAAAAACGTATTCTTGTTGAGACAAAACTGTACTTTAGAACTATGTACGGTACATAACACGCACGGATAATTTATATATTAGTTGCCAAATGCAATAGCTAGTGGCACCATCTATTGTATAAAAATTTTATTTTTAAATGGAACAAATGACAAATTACAAAAATTAAATTAAACTTTATTTAAAATTAGAAAAATATTCAAAAAAAAAGAGCAAATACACCGTGCAAGGTATCTACCGCCAACGATTTAAGTACACGTCTCATTGTGTTATTTTTAAAACAAACAATATATTAATTATACATTCATTTATCACTTTAGATAAACACATCTATAAAATAAATTGTTATTAATAATCGATAAATTATTTAACAATAATAGTCAAATTCTTTTAAACTTTTAAAGTTTTTTGGGATTAAAAAATAAAATAAAAAAAAAAAATTGAGCAAGTACACCGTACACGGTATATACCGCCAACGGTTAAACTACTCGACGGACTGTTTTATTCTTTAATTGAACAGTTATTATTAATATAGAATAATTATTAACTAAATTAAATAATAATTATTAATTAAATCTTTTTCAAAACTTCTAGAGCAATATTTGATAATAATAAAAAAAAAACATAAAAAAAAGAGCAAGTACACCGTATACGATTCATACCGCCAACGGTTTAACTACTCGACGGACTGTTTTATTTTTTACTTCTAGCTTTGATTTAGGAATCGTTTTTGATCGACACTTAACAAACCTTTCTTGCACTGATATACAATATTGTTGCATGTTATATTCAACATCTTTGTAGCTGTTAAATTGTTTTTTATCATAAATATACCGGTTGACGTTCATGTTCAATGATTATCAACAATAACCGTCAACTACTGGAACCTGCCAAAGCCGTATGACGCACTTTAGTTACAAGACGCAAAAACTGCTATGAATACAGTACAGTTCAGTACAGTTTTGTCTCAACAAGAATACGTTTTTATGCCGCAGACGGTGTTTTTTTAAATGACCATATATTACCGTCATTTAAGACTGCTTGCGGGTTTACACCGCCTGCGGTTCCGTGCCTATAGACACTTCCTTAAAATATTGCCACAAATTTGAATATTTATTTTTTGATCTAACCAAAATCCGACACGTATAATTTTTGTTTGTGACTTGTTAAGTTCAGCTGAATGTGCCAAGAGAAGATTACTAGTTGACTGCATGATTAAGTTTATTTTATTTATCGAAACAGTGGCTCTTTATATAATTATTCAATAAGTAGGGGAAAAATTTAATAAGTAGAACAAGACAGTATAGGCGGAAAAATTTAATAAGTAGAATAAGATGCTGTCGGGGGGACAGGTTTAACATCCACGTGACATTTATTTTTTTTTTAAAATGATGAAATTTTTTTGATAATAATTAAAAATGCTGGTAATAAAATAACTAATGATAAAATAAGGCCCATTACAATTTCAGCAAAAACAATTTTAAACAAGACATTTTTTTCATGATTTTTTTCATTTATTTTTTCTCGTTGTTGTATTAATTCTTTTTTTATTTCTTTAAGAGATGTATCATAAATTAAAACGGCTGGATTCGGTGATGAATAATTTGTTTCTCCTATATTAAATTCAACAATTTCTGGTAATAATTTTGTAACATTTAATGTAGCTGTCATTTTAAAATTATATAATGTATCAATGTCTATTGCCTGTTGTCCAAATAATGTACCATAGCTTATGTGTGCGTGACAACCTGCTCAGATACGTAGTATACCTACACCACGGAGAATAATAGTTTTCTTTTTCTTTTCTCCACATAATATATGCAACTCCTGTTCTCCTGGTAGACTGAATAACCATCCACGCTCATTATTTGATTTTTTCCAATAAGGGGTAAAATAACGAGAAATTTTAATGTCACAATTATGTAATGGTGATTCATTAATTTTGGTAATTAAAGAAATTTCACATCCACCTTGATGTGAACTTTCATAGATAGGATATGATAATGCTTCACATATATGTATATTAACACTTGCTTGACAAAAAGGTAAATCAGTTTTTTTTTTTATGAGAGTATATTGTGATTGATCAGATGATAAAATTAAATAATTAGCTCTTGGTTTTATCCAAGCAGATCCTATTGTTTTATTACCCAATTCTTGAGCTAAAGGATATGATCGTAATTTATAAATATGATAAACTGGATTTTCCGTTAATGGAATTTTCATTAAAACAAATAATCTTCCATTATCATAGCCTATATTAATTTGTGATATTTTACTCAAGTGTCCAGCAATCACATCTCTGATATTCATAGGTAAATTAAATTTATCACTATGTTTAGCAAAAAATTCAAGTGAAGCTTCTAATTTTTGTGCTGACAATATTTCAGGGTGAAGTATATTAAGTTTAGATAAATTAATAGAATCAATTACAATTTTTAAAAAATGATTATATCCATCAATAATATTTCCCAGCTCTTGTAAATAAACTTCTATTTGATGATGGAGACCCCAATATGATTGTCTTGAAGGCTCAAGAAACGTGTGAGGTGAAAATTCATCAATAAAATTGTTTAATCTTACATAAAACCAATAAGTTGTTGAATTAAGTAAACGCGTAGATTCATTGAAATCATTTTGGAATCGTTGTACTTCAGCCGGTAATATATGTGTTAAATTTTCAAAGTCCGATATATAATTTTTTTCTTCATTTATCATTTTAGTAATTTGTTGATTATAAAAATTACATTCTTCATCACTTAAAGATGTAAAAAAAGATTTTCCAATTAAATTATTTTTGTCATTAAATACGTCACGTTTTTGTTTCATATCTTTTTCTATTTCAGGTTGAGTTGAAATTGCTTTTAATTATATTATATATTCTTCTGAAAATTTTAATTTTAATAATATTGAATCTCTTTTTTTAATTAATTGGTAACACAAACTGTAAGAATAATGTTCCACTAATTTACATTTTTTGTTAAATGATTCCAATATTTCTAATACCTCTTCATTTAATCGTGGTTGATGTGATAAATACCAATCCAAATCAATAAATGTTATAAGTTTAAAATTATTTATTGAAAATTTAAAGTCATATAAATAATCGTAAAAAAGTCCCGCACCTGTTTGTATTTGTCTAACACTATAATCATTATCACTTGCAGCTGATACACTAACTACTAAAAATACTATGTATAAATTCATTGTACTAAACATACTGACTTGATCCACTAATTATTACTGCTATTTATACCAAAAATTCATATCAATTACGAAACACCGCCACCTGTACTTGAAAAATAATTATGTAATTACGTATGTACATGATGACGTAAAGGTGTCGTACAGGTAGAGAAAAAAAAGATAGAAGAAAAAAAAAAATAGAATTGAAAATTAGTTTTTTTTTCCCAAGAAAAATTTATAATTTGCATCCCAGACATAGATATTTATTTAGTATGGCGCCACTTTTTTTTTTTTTTTATTGAATATTTCTATTTTATAAATAAATTCATTTTAAAAAAATATATATATTTTTATTTATAAATAAATTCATTTCTTAACAAAATATATATTTCTAATGAAAAAATAAAATTTTGTTTGCTATCTTTTCCTTACAACATGGGTGGTTAAAAGAATGTATAGAAAAGTCACCTGTATAGATTAAAAAAAGAGAAACTCTCTTTTGTATTTTCATTTCTATATTTTTATTTTAAATTTAAACTATTTTTCGTTCAAATTTAAATAGATGTTTACTCTCTCGGATGATCTCAAAATTTACATATATTTAACAATAGACTATTTTTTAATACAAAATTTTTTTATTAAAAAAAGAAAAAATATTTTTTAAAAAAAGATAAATTTTAAACAATCGCTAGTGGGGATATTTTTTAGACTATGCTTGATCTTAGGAAAGGTCAGTTAAAATTTAACTTCCATCGTTAACACTTCAAAAGAAAAAAATCCAACTTTAAAAAAATGGAAAATTTAAAAGAACAATTTTTTGATCGCGAATTCGAAGTTGTCGCACCGGGCGTAATACGGGAAATTCGCACCTATCTTTTTAAACAACCGGCTATTATTAATAAAATCAATGGTGAATCGAAAGAAAAAATAACGTTTCGGGAATTATATTATTTGATGAAATATATTACTTGCGGGGATAAAATGGCAGAAGATATGGCTAATTTCGGTGCTGAAATTAAAATTTTTAATAATGATTCGGACGAAGAAAAGATTGATGATATTCTGGAAATCGACAACCCCGTGAAGTTATTAATATTCAAGTTTTTTAATAACATTATAAATTTAATTAACAAGCAAGATCAATTTGAAGAATTTTTACGTAAGTATTAAAATATATATATATATATATATAAATAATAGTGTAAAAATTAAAGTGAAAAAAAATAATTTTAAGACAAAAAATATAAAAAAAGTGAAAAAATTCAAAGTGAAAAAAAAAAAGTGTAAAAAAAAAAAATCTACAAAATTAAAATAGAATAGTTTAATAAAACAGTAAATTTACAGGTGAAGGACAAGAAAAGAGAGCAGGATTAAAGAGGAACCACCCACGTGTTCGAACCCGCAGCCCAGTAAGATCTTTGGTCCCATTTAACAGTGATGGTGAGACGGAATGGATAAGTAAGTTTTTGTTTATAAATTTTGTTTATACTTTTTTAAATTTTTTTTTTAAATAAATTTTTGTTTTTGTTTGAAAAATTTTTTTTGTTTAAAATTTTGATCGATAATTTTTTTTTTTTAATTCATTTTTTTATAGGCACACGTAAAGAAATAGTTGTAAGATCTGGAACGCCCCAATCAGTACAAGATGCAAACACTATAGAAGTGCGTGTTCCATCCCCGCCTGTTATTAGAGAAATAGTTGCTACCCCTAGCGACAGTGACGTAACAGAGTGGGAGAGTAAGTATTTTTCATTTCATTTGTTTATTTTTATCTTAAATTTATAATAATAAATTTATAATAATAATATTTTTTTTTTTGTTTAGATCCTACATCACCAATACTTGCAGGAGGGCTCGCACATGAAACATCGAGTGATAGTGAGTGTGATGAACTTCTCCGATTATGTAAGTTTTGTTTATAATTTTACCAATTTGTTTTTTGTTTCTAATTTTTTTTTTTTTTTGTTTATAATTTTTTTGATTAACAATTTTTTGTTTATAAATTTTCAATTAGTTTTTTCGTTTATAAAAATTTTTTTGTTTATAATTTTTTTCGTTTTTGAAAATCTTTATTTTTTCTGTTTTATACGCTTCTTTTAAAACACCTGTTCCATTGTTAAAGGGGTCCCAAGGAAAATACGTATTGAAGATCAGGTAGTCCCATTCATAAAAAAACACCAGTGAGTAGTGAATCGGAGCAAGACATTGAGGAGCCACTGGGTCTTGGAAGATGTTATGTTTGTTACACAAAAATAAACATGAATGAACAAGGGTGCAGCACTTGTAGAGAAAAAATATGGTACGTATATTTAAACTTATGGTATTTGAATTTTTTTTCTATTAACTGCATATAATGTAAATAATAATCAGGTGGGATAATTCTATATATATTCGTGTTAAAAAATATTTTTAGTCATTAAATTTTTAATATCGATAATGGATAGTTCAAGTGAAGACGAGTTTCAAGTTGGTGGTAGTGAAAGTTGTATCGAGTTACTTGACGAAAGACATGACGAAATACCGCGACTTTCTTTATCAAGTACGACATATACATTTAAAATGAAAGACGTACCTAATGATCGGTCAATTCCAGAGTTTCTCGAGTCAGCTTTTCATCAAGTGTATTCACGTATTAAATCTTCATCAAGTAATAATACTGATAGAATTTTTTTTAACTTTCGATCAGAAAATATTAGTACTGATTCTTTTACAAATTTAACTCCTATACATGACTTTACTTTTGATCGGTTATGGACAATAATAAGTAATATATGTCAAAGTGCGGGGGGTATTGATGCAACGTCAGCATTTAATATCAAAGTTATCATTTTAAAACGAATTGTTGGTGGTTGTAGTATGCCAAAAAGTAAAAGATCAAAACATGGAACTCTTTTAATTAATAATTAAGATAATTTATGTTTACCAATATCAATTGTTGTAAAAATTAGTGAATTAGAAACAAATAAACTTCATGTTGCTAAAATAAAAGCCGTGCGTGATAGTAGACGTGAATTACAAGAAACTTTAACTCTTGAATTTATCAATAAATCTGGAGTTATTATTCCCCCTGAAGGTTGTGGTTTAGAACAAGTGAGACAATTCCAATTATATTCAGCAAACGTGTTATAAAAATATATAAATATGTTACAAATAATATTAATGGTCATGAAATAATATTTGATGGTACAAATTTAGTTCCGGGTTTTATATGTGATGAAAAAAATTATATACCAATTGCGTATTATGAAAATAGTAAACATTATGAACCAATAAATAATATAATAACATTTATGCATGTTACAAAAAAATATTGTTTAATTTGTGATAAAAGATATTCATCTCCGGAAACTCATTTATCATGTCCAGGCCGATGTGATAGATGTTTAACTAATTTATGTACTATAGACGTAGATTTGATTGAGTGTGAGGATTGTGGTCGTAGTTTTTACGGTGAACAATGTTTAAATATACATAGAGCTCCTTAATCATATAATTCAAAACATTCAGTATGTGGTGCAATAAAAAAATGTCAAAAATGTTTTAAAAAAGTTATTTTAAATACTAATCATTTATGTGGTTATTATTATTGTTCAGCATGTGAAGATCTTCAACCACCATCACATTTATGTTATTTTAAAAGTAAAATGAATTTAAAAAAAAAAGAAGATCTGTGTGCTTATGTTTTTATGATTTTGAAACAATGCAATCTGAAATAATTAATAATGATAATAAAATATATAAAATTCATGAAGTTAATTATGTAGTATGTCACCTTGTTTGTGACAAATGTATGAATGATACAAATGATTTAGATGATCCTAATATACCGATTGAAAATAAATGTAGTTCATGTACTAATCGTGAGTTTATAGCTGAGGGTGAAAATACTGTTGAACAATTTGTCGATTTTTTATGGGGAATAAAAAATAAATATAGTGAAATAATTATTTTAGCTCACAATCAAAAAATTATGATGGTCAATGGGTTTTAAAAGAATTAATTAATTGTAAATTAGAATCAAAATTAAATATTATAATTACTGGTACAAGTATTAATGTTTTATCAATTGAAAATATGAAATTTATAGATTCACTTAATTTTTTTCAAGCTCCTTTAAGTGCATTACCTCGTATGTTTGGTCTTGATGAAAAAATTGGAAAAGGTTATTTTCCACATTTTATTAATGATGAATTACATCAAAATTATATTGGTCCAGTACCACCACCAGAAATGTATGGTATAAGAGCAAAAAATAAAAAAGAACTTGAAAAATTTAATACTTGGTATCAAGAACGAGTTGAGTCCGGAGAATTATTTGATTTTAAAAAAGAAATAAAACATTATTGTACTTTAGATGTTATTGTATTACGTATGGCATGTTTAAAATTCATAAATTTAACTTTAAAAATTACTAATGTTAATCCATTTCGAGAAGCACTTACTTGTGCCTCTCTTTGTATGCGTGTTTTTCAACGAAATTATTTACCAAAAGAAACAATTGGTATTGTACCAAAAAATGGTTATAGATTAGCTGATAATCAATCAAAAGAAGCTCTTTAATGGTTAGAATGGTTAGCATATTCAACAGCATCAAATATTCAACATGCTGGAAATTCTCATGAAGTAAGAATTGGTTTAAAACAAATAAGAGTAGATGGTTTTAATAAAAGACGTAAAATAATTTTTCAATATCATGGTTGTTGGTGGCATGGTTGTATAAAATGTTTTATTTTTAATAGAAATGTTATTCAAAAAGATGGTACTACTTTAGAAGAACGTTATGAGCGTACACAAAATATAACTAGATATTTAGAAGGACAAGGTTATAATGTTGTTGAAAAATGGGGTTGTGAATTTAAAAAATTAATTAAAGATGTACCTCAAATAAAAAATTTTGTCGAATCAATTGATGCAAATTATTTTACAGCTTTAGATCCACGTGACGCGTATTTTGGTGGTAAAACCGAAAATTTTGTTGAGTCATATACGGTACAACCAGGTGAAACTATACAATATTTAGATTTTACTAGTTTACATCCGGCTGTTTTAAAAATGTGTGCATTTATAATAGGTCATCCTAAAGTATATGTGGGACGTGATATCGAGAAAAAATATCCAAATAATGATATTTCACAAATTAACGGTTTAATTAAATGTCGTGTTCTTGCACTATCTGATTCGCATATGCCTGTTTTACCTGTTCGTTCTAAAAATAAATAATTATATTTTCCTCTTTGTCGTACTTGTCTTGATACAATGTAAAAAGGTTTTTGTAATCATAATAATAATGAAAGAAGTTTAATAGGTACATGGGTAACTTCAGAAATAAAACTTGCATTAACTAAAGGTTATATTGTTGAAAAAATTTTTGAAGTTTGGCATTATGAAAAAATGTCTATGAATAATAAAGAAACTAATGAAACAGGTTTATTTACTGAATATATTAATACTTTCCTTAAAATAAAACAAGAAGCTAGTGGTTATCCATTGTGGGTAAAAACAGAATCTGATAAAGATAAATATATAGAAGAATATTATCAAGCTGAAAATATTAAACTTGATAAAAAAAATATTGATCATAATCCAGGTCTTCGTACTCTTAGTAAAAATATGCTCAACTCATTATATGGTAAATTAGGTCAACGACATTCATTATGGCGAAAAACAATTTGTCGTGATCTAGATGAATATTATAATATTGTAGATAATGATAAAAATATAATTCAATTTATTGAACCTATTAATCAAGAAACAGTTTTAATCTCGTGGAAACCAATTGATGAAGAATCATCTTCAACTAAAACTACTAATGTTGTACTAGCAGCTTTTACGACAGCTTATGCTAGAGAAAAATTATATTCTTGTATCCATGGAAATAGTAAACAAATTTTATATGTTGATACTGATTCTATTATAAGAATATGTAAAAATGAAAATGATAAATAAATGACAGGTAGTAAATTAGAAGATTTAACTGACGAGTTAGAGGAATATGGTGAAGGCTCATATATAAAATCTTTTATATCAGGTGGTCCTAAATTTTATTCTTTTATTGTACAAAAGCCTGATGGTGGTGAAGTTGAAGTATGTAAATTAAAGGGTGTCAGACTTGATTTAGAAGCACAAAAAAATATAAATTTCAATTCTGTTAAATCTTTAATTAAACGTGAAATTCCACCTTTTGAAATAAAATATGATTCTATACGTAGAACAAAAAATTTTCAAGTCTATTCAACTATTGATAAAAAAATGATTTCTGTTACAGGACCTAAGCGTAATCATTATGAAAATATTACGTATCCTCTAGGATTTAAAAGACAACGAACATGAAATTTTTTTTTTTTTGTAATAACTTTCTACAATAAAAATTTTTTATGTAATAAACTATGTTTGTCATTAATAAAAAAAAATCATTTTGAAAAAAAAAATTTATGTGTTATTTTATTTAACCTATTTTCATCATTTTTTAGGTATATATAGTATTTATTTATTGAATTTTTTTCAGTTATTAAAATGTCTCTTGTTTGTCAATTTCCGTTTACAATGCTTCTTGCTGGAGCATCAGGTTGTGGTAAAACTACTTGGTTAAAAAAATTTTTAAATGAAAATATTTGTGATGTAAAATTTGATAAAGTTTATTTTTTTTATGGTCAATGGCAAGATAATTATAATGAATTTACTTCAGTTGAATTTATTGAAGGGTTACCAAAAATGAAAGATTTTAATGATAAAAAAAAAAAATTAGTAATTATTGATGATTTAATGAGGGAATCTGGGTCATCTAGTGTTATTATGGATCTTTTTACAAAAGGAAGTCACCATCTTGGATTATCAGTAATATTATTTCTCAAAATCTTTTTCATCGGGGTTTTCGAGATATGAGTTTAAATACACATTATATTGTTTTATTTAAAAATCCAAGAGATCGATCACAAATATTTTTCTTAGCGAGACAAATATTTCCAGAAAATCCACGTTTTCTTCAAGAAGCTTACTTCGACGCGACCTCTGTAGCTCATGGGTATATTTTACTAGACTTGAGAATACACCTGAAAATATTAGAGTACGTACATGTATTTTTCTTAGTAACACATATAATTTTGTTTACATTTCACGTAAAGATATAAATAGTGTTACGTCACACAATAATATACCAGTTGTACGAATATAATGGCTGTCGGAACACGTAATCCGTTTAGTAAAAAACAAAGTATATTACTACAAGCATTAGTATATGCAAATCCACAGCAACGTAAAGCAATATTAAAATTTAGTGATAAAAATCTTATTCGGTGTATTAGTGAATGTTCATTAAATATTTTAAAAGGTACAATAAGTATAAATAAAACTGAAAAAAAAAAATTAAAAAAACATAAAACAATATTACGTTGTTTAGCTTCTCCCGGAAAAATTAAAAAAAAAAAAAAAATTTTAATTAATCAAACAGGTGGTGGCTCTGTACTACCTTTACTTCTTACTCCAATTATTTCAGCTATTATTACAAAAAATGGAACATGCACGTAAAATGGTTTTAATTCCTGAAGATTCAATAAATAAATTGAGTGACGTAGGTAGTGCTCAAACACCAGGTGATGTGACGTCACGACTTGATAATCAACAACATAAAGTTTTAAATTCAAATAAAAATGACGTAGATAAATAGAATGAATATAAAGACGTTTCAAGACGATTTTTATTTTTTAATAATAATAATAATAATCATGAGTATAAAACATTAGATGAAGAAAAAGAAACAAAATATCCAGAAGAATTAATTATAAAAGCAGTTCCAAAAATTTTTCAAAAAAAAGCTGAAGGTCTAATAAATCATATATCAAGAGCAGATAATGGTAATAGATTAAAATGGAATGATAAAGGTTTAGTTTCGTTAGATGGTAAAATTATTCGTGGTTCAAGTATTATTGATTTAATTAATGATGCATTACGTCATAGAAAAAATGTTAAAGCTATTGGTCATGAAGAGTTTGCACGATTTTTAAAAGATATTCATGCTCCAAGAGATTTTGTTAATAATAATAGTTTTTGGGAAAACAGTGATGATGACGACATATCAATAAATACACCTGAAGTGAGAACACCTATTCATAGAAAAAGATTGAGTAGACAAGAATTAATTTATTCTGATGAAGAAGTACCAAGGACAAATAAAAAAGCAAGTACAAATAAAGTAAAAAAAGTTGTAGCAACAAAAACCTCTAATTCGCGAGCATCAACAAGATCTCAAAAATGGTTAAGCATAAAAAAATAAATCTAGCAAATATTTATTACGATCCTAAAAATCCCCCATCATTCATAGGGGCACGTAATATTTTAAAAAAATATCCAAAATCCAAAAAAGAAATTAAGGATTGGTTAGATTCTCAAAATACTTATACATTACATAAACCTGTAAGAAGAAAATTTCCACGTTTACATTATACCACAAAAAATGTCGATGATTAATGGGAAATGGATTTGGCAAACTTAACCTCATTACAAAGTTATAATGATGGTTATAAATTTTTATTGGTTGTTATAGATGTTCTTAGTAAATCTCTATGGGTTGAACCATTAATTAATAAATCAGGTGATAATGTTTGTAAAGCACTTGAAAATATTTTTTTAAATAGTGGAAGAAGACCTATGGTTTTACAATCAGACAAAGAAAAAGAATTTTTAAATAAAAATGTACAAAAATTATTGGAAGAAATTAAAATACATTTTCGTGTTGTACGAAATCCAGATATCAAAGCTGCTATAGTTGAAAGAGTTAATCGCACACTTAAAGAAAGAATTTATCGATATTTTACATTTAAAAATACACGACGTTATATTGACGTTTTATCGAAAATTGCAGATGCTTATAATAATTTAATACATTCATCAACAAAAATGACACCAGCTGCTGTCACTATTTTTAATGCAAAAAAAGCAAGTACAAATATAGAACAACGATTTTCAAATAATAAAAAAAAATAAATAAATACCATGTCGGTGACATGTAAATAAAATTTATGGAATTATTACTATTGATCTAGGGAATGATACTAAATATAATATCACCATAGAACCTGGTATTTATTCCAACACAGATGGGGTAATCTACGCATTTAATGAAAATACGTATTTTACTCAACATTTTGACATTGTGTATAATTCTCTTACACGATTTGTAACAATAACAGAAAAGTGTAATAGTAGAGAATGAAAAAGCATATAATAAAATTAACAAAAAAAATAGCAAATATTCTTGGATATACTTGGATGATCCAGCTGGTCTTATTTTTACTGAAAGACAACGTGTTTTAAGAGGTAATTTACCTGCAAGTATATTACGTGGGCTTCCATCAGCTATGTATATTTATTGTGATATTGTTTCACCTCATATTATTGGTGATAGCAATAAACAAGTACTACGAATTGTTCATTTTGATTCTAATAATTATCAATATGGCGCATCATTTATTGAAAAATTTCAACCATATTATTTTTCGTTATGGCGTCACACATTTCAGACAATTACAATAGATATAAAAGATAGTAATGGCTATCCTATCTCATTTGCATACGAACCATTATTCGTAACACTTCATTTTATTAAAGTTGATTAAAATGTATATACAATATTACGGAAATCAAGTTGGTGGGGGGGCATTAGTACATCAAGTACATTTAAATCAACGTGGTCAAGGTGTTGGTGCTTTTTTGGGAGGTTTATGTAGAAGTGTATTACCGTTAATTGGTCGTGCATTAAAACCTGTAGGAAAAGATTTATTATCAGTTGGAATGAATGTACTTGGTGATGTCATAAGTCGTCGATCTAATTTTGAGGATTCTCTTGAAGAAAATATGACAAATTCTGGTAATAGATTGAAAAGAAAAGCAATGGAAAATAGATTTATATTTGAGTGGGGGTGGTGTGTATAAAAGTAAACGATTAAAGAGATCAATTAGTCAGAAGCGTAAAACTTTTGGAAGAAAACGTTCCAAGAAAAAAAATAATCAAAAAGGTCGTGGTATAGTGAAAAAAAAAAAAACTAAAAAAAGACGTATAAACGAAAATAAAAAAAAATCTCAAAAAGGTGGTGGGAAAAAAAATAAAAAAAAACTTCAAAAAGGTGGTGGAAAAAAAAATAAAAAAAAACTCAAGA
>WSYQ01000588.1:0-17237 GCA_011426435.1 Lysiphlebus fabarum
TTTTTTATTTTTTTTTTTTTTTTTTTTTATTTTAAATTTATTCTAAACACAAGAGTTTTATTTAAACTCATTTAAAATATTTCAAAGATAATTTATTTATAATAAACATTTAAAAAATAAAAATATATATTTAAAATTTTTAACTATGTTTTTCATATATATAAAGATATTTTTAAAATTATTTATTTATATAATATTTTTTTTTTAAAATCATCACAAATAGTACCTGTAAAAAATAATTAGGGTGATGTCTTGACTAGATTTTCACCTCCAATAATTTTAGTAATTAATAATGGTGTTTTAGGTATACTATCTGGATTATCTTGTAATGTTATTTTAACACGTTGAGCACCAGGACTTGATTGTTCATTAAATTGATTTGATAATTTACCAGATGATAATGAATCACGTTCATGTTTACCATTAACAAGTAAATCTTTATCATTTTTTTGTTTTAATAATTGTTCATTAACATAATTATTAGTATCATTATCATGTTCATTTGGTGAATATGATTTTCTTGGTGGTTTTATTGGATCAGCATTTTGTTCACTAACATTACCAATATATTTTGCAATTGGTTCATTAATATCTTTATTATTAGTATTTAAATTATCATTATCATTATTATTAACAAGTGGTAATGTTTCATGTTTATTACCATTTTTATTATTAATTATTGGTTGTATTGTTTTTTTATTATTATCATCAATTAATGATTTTGTTAAATCTTTAAGTTCAGTACCATTTTCAATATCATTAAATTCATGATTTCTAATATTTCTTTTATTATTATTATTATTATTATTATTATTATTTTTATTATTACAAAAATCACCACGATATGCTGCTAAACTAATTAATAATGCTAATACAATTAATAAACCACCAAGTACAATATATGAACCATAAGATTTTTTAATTTGTATTGCTAATGATGCATCTGGTAATTCATTATTGTCATCTATTATTTCAATTGTTTTTTCATTATTATCAATAATACGAGTTTTTAAATTTTCATTATTATCTATATTCAATAATACTGAATTTTTTATTACTTCTGATGATTTTTTTGTTGTTGTTGGTGTTGATGTTGTTGTTGTTACTGGTAAAAAATCATCTTGAGCTAAATTAATATCATCAATTACTGCAGATGTTGTTGTTGATTCAGTTGAATTTTTTAATGTATCATTAGATGTTGATGTACCAAATAAATCAAAAATACTCCATGACCATGATGATGATTGTGTTGGTTTTAATGAATTATTATCTGGTGTATCAGATGTTGTTTCACTAACACTTGACCAATCAATTGGTGGTACAATACTAGTATCAATACCAGAACCTTCAATACCAGATCCATTATCAATATCATCTTCAATAATACCTGAACCTTCATTATTTATTTTTTTATTATTATTATTTTCAATTAATTCAGTAACTGTTAATAATGATAATGTTGATTTTTTAATATCTAAATTATCTGAAAAACCCATACTGTCATTTTGTGATGTAACATCAGTGACATTTAATTTAACTGGAATTTCCGTTGTTGTTTCATAAATTTTTTCATCTGGTATTATCATATCAGCAATTTTATCTGATAAATCATCATTATTAATTTCACCAGAACTTTCATTTGTATCTGTAACTGGTTCATCTTTTTGCATTAAATATTCTTCTTCTTGTTTTTCAAATAAACAAATATTTTCACTATTTGGTTCATATATTGTTAAACCTTTTAAATTATTTGGACCATAACAATATAATTTATTTGTAATATTAATACCACGTAATATTATATTATCTCTTTGTTTTAATGTATTACAATTACATATTAATTTATTATTATTTAAATTAATATATTTTAAATTTTTTATATTATTAATATCAATTGGTATTGTATCTAAATAATTATCATGTAAATTAAGATATTTTAAATTAAATAAACCATCAAATGTACCATTTAAAATTTTATGTAAATTATTATTTGATAAGTCTAGACTTTGTAATTCACGTAAATTTAAAAATAAACCTGTTTCAAGTTCACGTAATTTACCATTTGATAAATCAAGATGTTGTAAATTTTTTAAATTATTAAAACTATCAAATGGTATGTATTTATCAATATTATATATTTTTAATTTTTCTAATTTATTTTTTATTTTTATATTTTTAATGTCATCAATATAATGACATTCAGCTTTTGTATTATTTTTTGTAATATTACAAATTCCATTTACTGAATTGGGTTCATTGACCAGCAACAAAACAGTCAGGAGGCCAAGGACGTACAGTCGCATTTTTATTTTTTAAATTTTATTTCTCTTTTTTTAATAAAAAAAAAAAAATATATGTATATATATATATATCTTCTCAATCTGAAACACAATAAATGATAAATTTTAGTATAACCAATTTTACATTATTTATTTTTTTAAATATTATTTATCATTTTATCAAATTTAATTAGTATTTTTTATAAAATTTAAATTTAAAAAACAAAAATAGTTATTGTTCATTGATAAGTTTAGTATTTAGCAATAAAAATTATATTTTTTTAAATAAATTATCCAAGAAAACAACTCTCTTACATACAATCATAAATTTTATGTATATAATTTTCTCTTTTTTGTGTATTTTTTTATTTTTTTAATTTATTTTTTTTGCAACATAATAATAAAAAACAACGCTATTATCATTATTTTAAGTAAAAAATTAACATATAAGAAAATAAAAAATTTGCAGCTACGTGTCAACGTAAAAATAAAAAATCAAAAAATTCTAAGAATAATAAAAAATTGTTTTTTTATAATTTCTTATATTTAATTGTATAATATCAAAGGTGAGGTGATGTCTTTTTTTTTTTATGATACTTTGATTTCTTAAACGTGCTTATGATGATACTCTTGGTAAAATATATATATTTTTTTTTTATTATTTTTAATATAAAAAATATATTTCCGATTACGCATATCACAGAGAAACAGACAAATTGCATTTTACTTTTGTATAATTTGTACATGGAAAGTCGGAAGTAATTTGTCCACTTTTATTTA
The DNA here is from genome assembly GCA_011426435.1 of Lysiphlebus fabarum. Lineage (NCBI taxonomy): Eukaryota > Metazoa > Arthropoda > Insecta > Hymenoptera > Braconidae > Lysiphlebus > Lysiphlebus fabarum. The sequence continues at coordinate 3,060 of WSYQ01000588.1, forward strand.
AATAAATTGTAAAAAAAAAAAAATTGATTATTAACATAAACAAATAAAAATATAAATCAATTAACTATTAAATTATAAATTTTTTTATTTAAAAAAAAAATATAATTGCATTGTTTTTAACTTACTTATTTATATTAGCTCAACGATGTGACCTCAGTTTATGATGCTGTTTCGACGACATCTGTAAGAAAAAAAAAATAATTTAAATAAAATTATTATAATAATTTATAATATTATATATAAATAAATATATTTATGTGTGGGATTTTTTATTTTTTATTTTCTTATCTTTCAAGTAAGTCTTTTTGACATAAATTTGTTTTCATTTTTATTATAATATTTAATATACTTTCTATATCATATGGATAACATTTTTATACAAAAAAAATTGTGGTTAATTTTTATTGTTATAATAATAATTTAAATAATTATTAATATTTATAAATAATAATATAAATTTATAAATTTTAAAACTCAATTATTATATTGTTAAACAAGTAAATTAATTTAACAATTTTTTTATGATTTTTAATTTTTAAAATTAATGATTAAACAATGGTATTAATTAAACACCAGCTGGTTTAGATTTTTTCTAATGTTAAAATTATTTTTGTTTATGTTTATGTCATAATGTTTTTGCATTACGTATATATTATGATATAAAAAAGAGGTCATGTCTTGACAACAATCAACATTATTCTTGTCTTTAAAACTCAAATTTTATTTTATTTTTTTTTTATTTAACTATTGTATTATTTACAAGAATATATTATTTATATATTTTAATTTTTTTAAATATTATTTATCTGTTAAAAAAAATAATAAAAAATGTAAATTCATATATATATTTCATTGCAAGTAATTGAATCATTGAGTTAATTTTACATGACAACATCTTGATGTCAATAAATCATTAAATATATAAATGTTATAAATAAAAAAAAATATATATATTTTAAATGAAAAATTTTATAATTGAAAGTTGAGTAAAAATATCATAAAAATATTGTTATAAAATTTAATTTATATTATTTAATCGTTAACCATGCGTGTCGATAATAATGATGTAATAATTTTCTACATTTTTTAAAAATAATTTTATTTAATATAAGTTTTTATTGTTTTAAATATTTCTTATATATTTTTTTTACTATTGAATAATTGTCCAGGTATGTTTATATTATTTAAATGAAAATTTATATTCTGAATATAATTTATTTTTAATTCATGAAAAATAGAGAGTAATGAAAATAAAAATATACATATAATTCAGAAGATCAATGAGGTCATCAAAATCAACCGATCAGTTTGTGGTATTGAATTAATGTTTAAAATATATATATATATATATTTTAAATTTAACATCCTTGATATTTTATTTTTTATATATTTTTAAATATTTAAAAATATATATATATATATAAGTGCGTAATAATTTAACAACAAATATTCTTGTAGACGTCAATGTAAATATACTTGTCAAAAATAATAAGAAAAATTTGTAAATAAAATTTTACGTGATTTATATTATTAAATATATAATATATATAAAAAAAATTTATCTTTTAATTTAACAAATAATATTTATAATAGATTAATTCATGTCATTTATAATAAATTTAAAAATCAAAGTTCAAAGTCCCTAAAAGTTATCAAACCGGATGTGATGTTTAACAACATATTTATTTAAAACAAGTATTTATTTTTCATTTATATATATATTTTTTTATATTTTTTTATATTTTTTTATATATTTTTATATATTTTTTATTTAACAAGAGAATATTTTAGTCACATGAATGAATATAGTTAGAAATCATACCTCGTATTTCCGTTATCAATATCACGAAATCTTTTGGCATTTTTTTTTTTTTATTTTTATTATTTTTATTTACCTATTTCCTTTTGATAAATTAATTTTTTTTATATGACATTGATAAATCCTATCTGATAAATATATTTTTTTTAAAAATCTGTTGTTTTTGTCATCGTGAATTATTTTTTATTCAACTTGTCTTCGAGTGATATAAAAATATATAGATAAAATAAAGAAAGTTATATGGAAAAGATTTCGAAAATTATTATAAGAAAATCAAAGAAATAATAAAAAAATTTTATACCCTCTTATCCTAATAATAATATTTTTTTTTATTAACATATTTAAAACATATTTAATTTTTAATCATCTGTATGTTTTTTTTTTTTTCTGTTAATTTATTTGAAGAAAAAAAAATATAGATTAATTGTCCTGATGAAGAGTGTTTTTTTTTTTTTTTTTTCATTAAACATTAAATGATTTAAAGGGAAAAATAAAAAAGAAAGGGTAATTTTATAATTCTTTTTTGATTAGTATCTTACGTAATTTAAAATATAAATTTACACATTAAAGATTTACATTTACTCAATATAATTTTTTGTATACTAGTAAGAAAATAAAATAAATAAAAAAAATAATTACGATGATGTCTAATCATTCGTGTATATTTTTTAAAGAAAAAAAAAATATAAAATCTTATCTTTAAATTGTTTATTCACTAGAGTATGTAAGTTAAATGATAATATAAAAAATTAATTTGTTATATAAAAAATATATATTTTAAAATGTAACTTTACAGATAATTAATTAATTTTTGTAAAAAACCGAAAAATATATATTTAAAATTTTAAATAATGTAGATTTTAAAAATGATGAGTTTTAATAAAATTTAAATTGAATTAAATTATGTATTATTAATTGCAATATATTTTATGTTTAAATTTAAAAAATGTTAATCAACATGACTAATCACAAGTTATCAGAGTCACCAACAGTGCATTTATTCAAAATGAAAAAAAAAAAAACCATGAATATTTTTTAATAAAACATATATACAAATCATGATGATTAAAATAAGGAAAAAAAATAAATAAAAAAATTATCCGTTATGTATTAATATGTATTTATACCGTTACAATTTTAAACAAATCATACTAAAAAAAAAAAATAAAAATTTCATAATATAATTTTAATCCCAAAATCATTACTCTCTCTTCTATAAATTGCGTGTGTAATTTACTTTTTTATATATTAAAAAAAATTAAATTAAATTCATCTCATTTCCCGCGTAAATTACGAAATAAAAATTTCATATTTATTTTTAATATATTTTTAATATTTTTTTTTTATAAATAATTTAACAATATATATTTATTTATTTTTTTAAATAAAACTTATTATTATTATGCAATAGAAATAATCCTTCTTAACGTCAACTAAATATATAATACAAAAAAAAAACTGTTTTTTTAAAATTTATTTTTAAAACTAGTTTAAAAAAAATGTTGAAAAAAAAAATCATATATTTAGAAAAAAAAAAAAAAATGAGAACGATGTATTTACAGGTATAAATTATTTTTAAAAATAAATTATATTTATTTTAAATATATATATATTTTTTTGTGTCTACATGTAGAGTATTTTATGTGAATTGATAAAAAATATTAAGTGGGTTTTTTAAATTAACAAACAGGGTGGTGTTTCATCGATTGATGATGTGGCGTGGGAAATCCTGTATTCTCAATCAAGTTATTATTGGTCATTGCGGTATCAAAAAAAAAAAAAAAAAATTAATAAAATTAATTTAAATTTATAAAATAAAAAATAGACCAATAATAAATCTATTAACTTTGAATATAAATAATCTCAAATTACAAAACTCATCTAGAAAATTTAAATTAAAAAAAAATCGTATAAAATTACAAAACTTGTGATGCATGTCTTGTAAATAATATCAATTTTTAATTTTTTTTTAATTTAAATATTACAATGTTGTTATTTTTCATTGAAATAAATAAATTAAAAAAAATTATCTATGTATATTTAAATTCGCATGTTATTATGAAACTTAGTGATTAAAATTGTTAAATAATAAATTTTTTTTTCATTAAAATAACAAGTATAAATCTAATTAATATATAAACAAATATATTTAAAAAAAATAAGATTAACGGAAGAGTTAAAAAAATTATATTTAATCAAAAGCCTTGACCTGTTGTTCACACAAGTGTCTTACAAATAATCTTTGGCTCTCATTTAGACTCCTTATATTGCCAAAGTATGTACAAGTATGAAAAAAAATTGCAATTACAAACTCAAGTACGAATGAGTGAAAGTCGACATAAATATTTTATTTTTAAACAAAAAAAAAAAATAAAATAATAAAACAATATAAACAAAATAAAGTTACAATAATTTACCTCTTAAATCATCTGAAATACTTCCAAATCCAATGACACTTTTGAATATTAATTAAATAATAAAAAATAATTAATTTATCACAAAATCACGTTGTATAATAATTTTTCAAATTGAATTATAAATTATGAGTTTTAAATCCAAAAAAAAAGTATATAAATGTTTAAATTTGATTTGATATTATTGTGGGTGTTTGATAGTACAAGTGATCAAGTGATGATTATGATGAATCGATTGGCGGTATAAATCGAATAATAAATGCGATACAATCTATCGTTGAGCTCGGCCAAGTAAGAACTGCTGTGGTAGCAAAACTTCGACCCACCACTGTGTGTCTCTTGTGTATATTATATATATCTTCTTGTATATATTTTGTAAGTATATATTATACATGTATATAGAAAAATGTGCCAGTGGCAACGATCACTCTACTCCTCTCTCCAACTACTTAAACTTGCTTTCATGAATGTGATCTCACTCTTTAAATTTATTTTTTTTATAATAAAATGATTTTTTTTTTTTTTTTACCTTTTTTTACCTTTTTTTACCGGGCCAATGAATATACAAGCATACAGACAGTCAATACAATTTTTTTTAATTTTTTTTAATTTTTTTTTTTTTTTTTAGGGAATTTGGACTTGGTCTGATGTTTCGTACAATCACCTCTTTTTTATTTCTTTTGTACAATTTTTTATTTAATAAATGAATAATCATCTTTTTTGAAACGCAAAACGCGGGTATATTTTATTTTTTTGAATAAGGAAAAGTAACTTTCAAAGGAGATATAATACTTTTGTACTTTCACAGTAGCTATCATAATACATTTATGACACTCACAAGTCAATTGGAAATAATAACTTCACTCATCGATTTTAATTATATTTTATCTATGATATATTTAGCCTCAATTAATATTGTCATAATATTTTATTAATATTTAATTTTTATTATAAAATAATAATATACTTTTAAGTTAACTATAATTTAAATTATTATAATTATAAATCAAATTAAATAATTGTATGATAAACCAAGGTCATGTAATTATATAATTGTAATTTTTAATTTAATATTTTAAAATAACAAAAAATTATTATAAATAAAAATAAACAAGTAAATCAACTAATTAATTTAATTTAATTAATTTAATTGATTTTAAAAATAAGAAATTTATAAATTTTTTTTATCATGTTTTTAATTATCCAAGTAAAATAAATAATAAAAAATATATATATATAAATAATTTAAACAATCAATTGATTAATTAAAAAATAATAATTTAAATGTTTTTTCTATTTTTAAAATTTATTAAGTGATTTTTTTTTTTGTTAATTTTTAATGTATTAAAATTTGCGGATGCTTACAATTGTAAAAATAGTTATATATAAATGGTAATTTCATTTTTATTTTTTTTTTTTATAGACGTATCAAATATATCAGTCAAATTAATATAACCGCGAATCAAATATATAACACATTTAATAAAACTAAACTACTTGTAACTATATTTAGATTTTTATTTTATAAATTATCAAGCGTTCATGTAACATTGAAAAATTTCCTAGGTCAGTAATATTGTAATTATAATTTATTAAATAAAAATTTTTTTTTTATATAATTATTATAAATAATATATTTAATTAAAATTTATATTTAAAGGTCATTTTTTTGGTCATGGTCATCAACTTTATTTTCCGGAAATTTACAGTTGCGTGATGATGATAAAAAAAAAAAATCATCTTTTTTTTTTTATCATTCTGTTTTTTTTTTTTTGTTTACAATATAAAAAATATATATTTTTAAACAATAAATTAATGTTAAATTGATTTTTTAAATGTAAAAAATTATTATTTAACTAGACAAACAACAAATAAATACAAAATACTTATAGTTTTCTAAGATAAATGAGTAAAAATATATAAAAAATAGTTGTTTAAGGCAACAACTAGTTACTTTGTTTTCCAATGAAATATACCATCTGAATCTTGTGCCATTACCACCTATCAATGTTATTTTAAAAAAATAAAAATTTTATAAAAAAAACTTGTACTGTACCACGAGGAAGTTCAGAAACTCGTTGACGATTAATTCCGACCTCAATATACCAGTCAAACATGATTTTTTTTTTTTTACTATTAATTATTCTAAGAATATAAAAAATTTAATGATAAAAAAAAAAAAAATGAATTATATTATTTTGTATGTTGTATAAATTGGAGTGTTTTATGTAATATAATATACACAAGTGTCGACTAGCAGAATGTCAAATGATTCGTCTCTTAATAGACTAACTTCCCGGACATACATTGACTTTTTTATAAATTTTTTTTTTTTTTATTTTGCATCAAGTATACATTCATTTTAGAATGGCAATGACATTGCTTGATATTAAACATTATTAAAACGCACTACAAGCTTTGAAAAAATAAAAAAAAATTGAGGTAATGAAAGTGATTGATGCCAACAATTTGTAACCACGTTGATCATTGGTATTCGACGGGTATAAATTCATTCAAGTTTGAATATAATTAAATTAGTCTGATAAATTATTATGTAAAAAAAAAAAAATAAAATAATAAAGATTATAAAAATTAAAATTAAAAATTTTAAATATTAAGAAATTAATTGTTTTTATGTTTAACAAATTTTTTTGATGTAAATATTTTTTATTAATTTTATATTCAGTAAAGAACAGAGGACTTTGTTTCATACAAGTCGCAGTTCAAGATCATAAATATATATATATATTTATAAAAAATAAAAAAAAAATAATAATAATAACAAGGATATTGAACGTCATAATAATGTTGTCAAGGTCAATCAGCCAAACAACATTTAAATAAGAATATTAATATGTAAAAATTTAGAAAAAAAAAAATAATAATAATAATTTTTTATTTATATAAAATATAAAATTATTGAAGACATATTATGATGTAAATATTAAAAAATAAATGTTTTTTATAATATCATATGTATAGTTTATTATCAAGAATGATCTAATTTTGTCTTGATACAAACACTGAGAGTTCAACAAGATAATAAAACATAAGCGCGTGTGTTTAGTACAAATATATATCATTTATTTTATCTGATAAAATCCGATGAAAAAAAAAATATATTGTTTATACAGAGAATAATGGCGCACCTTTAACGTATATTATTGTACATCAAATAATTGTTATCTAAATAAAATTTTAGTATATAAAACTTATTTTTAATTTAAAAAATTAACAAATGATTTTTTTATAAATTTAAATTTAATATTTAATAATTTAATTTAATTAATTTTTTTAAATTAATTATAATTTTAATTGTCATTTTAAAAAAAAAAATAATTTTATTATCATTAACTTTCAATTTTTAAATATGATACACACAGTTGTTTTATCTAAAAAAAAAAAAATTACTACGCATTTTGTATAATACATTTTTTTTTTTTTAAATTAAAAAATTATATTATTTCAAAGTCAACTTGATATATTGACTGTTTATAAATATATAAACACTTGCAGGTTTATTTGAAGTTCTTTACAAACAACTTTTTTATCCATTTCAAGATTCAATTTAATTTTTTTTTTTTTTCGATCAATTTTATAAATTCAAAAAAAATGAAATGTATCATTAGATGGCCAAGTGAATTGCGCTCTTACCGGCCCGTGGTATATTACCGACAGCTGGTAACAAACAAAGATGGAGTAGCCTTGAATTCATTTATTTTTGTTATTATTATTTTTATGATTTATAATAATAATAACAATGATTGTTTTTGTTTTTGGCATCAACCTCATTAATCTGTCAACTAAAAAAATGCTCAATGATACAATTAAATAATAACAATATACATAAATAACTTAATAATGTCAATATAATAATAATAATAATGTAATTTTTTTAAATAACAACATCAATGAATATTATTCTAAAAATAAATTAAATTGTAGATATATATATATATATAATTAAACTCATGATGTGAGTGTTTGACTAAAGAACCTTGACTAACAATATAAATATTCTGTATTAAACAAATATATCGCCCACGTTGATATAATAAAACAGATCATCATTATAAATATATAATTCATTCTCATATTTATTTACAAAATGCATTTTATTATTTTTTTTGTTTCATATTACACACGTTTATAAATTTTTCATATTTATCTGATAATAATTAAATTATAAATTAAAAAAAAAAGAGAGATAAGATAACAATTTTTTAAGTTTAAACAGATGGCGCCAGTAGCTATCAAAAATGACCTTATTTCGGAGTAAAAAATAAAAAAAAAAAAAAGGTTTTACTCTGATACAGAGGCCCCACTGTGTTGTGTATTGTTGAAATAAAATAACTATTGAATACTAAAAAAAAAAGGAAAAAAATCAAAGCTGTTTGAGTTTAAAAATTATTGAACTCCAAGAGAGATCAGTATTTTTTTTTTTTTTTTTTTTAAAAAGTGGCCTTTTCCTTTTTCTCCCACTTATTTTTTATGGGCTTGTAAGGCCCCTGGCCCCCGCACATTGTTGCTTCTAATGTGTGTTCACCAACATATATGATAGGTATATAAGTATATACATATATTCTTTTTTCATTTTTCATTATTTATTTTATATTCATTCTTTCACGTTGGTATAAGATATGTTATTTTTATTTCACTTTTTCAACTAAATAATACTCATCTTTCATCTCATTTTATTCCAGACTCTTTTCTCCGAAGTTCTCCGAAGGGGCCTCAATATGTATTTCCTCTTATATTCTTCTCTTTCCCCCTGATGTATCCAACAAAACGGTCCCTTTTTATCTCTCTTATTTATATATGAAATAAACCAAGTGCAACAAAGAATAACCATATGGCCCCACTCTCTTTTTATATATATATTATATTCAACAAAACTTCGATACGTACGCTCACAAATTCCTCTGTATAACCGCGTCTCGAGTTGTTCTACTCACTTCTACCGATGTCGACATTTTTTTTGTACGTTAAATAAGTGATTTTTTTTTTAAATAAATAATATAATATTAATTTGTGAATTATTTATAAAAATAAAAAAATTTTATATATTAATTTTTAATTTTTTAGTTTTTAGGCTTTTATTAAAAAAGTGAAATTTTAAAAAGAAAAAAAAGGAATTATCTTTGAATCAGGTAAAATGTAAGTTTAAAAAAAATTTTTTTTTTTTAAATATTATTATTATTTATAATTTTATTTAAATAATTTTAATTTATTTATTATTTTTTTATATTTTTTATAAATTTTCATGTAAACATGTCTCTTTTAATTATTTATATTTAAAATTTATTTATTTTGTAATGGCTGACGATTTTTTGTGTGTTTCCTTTTTCAATTTACCTTACCCTTGATTTTTCATCTCACATTACGCCCACTTGCATTACTTGCATTTATATTCATACTGTCATATTTGAAAATAAATAAATAATAATAAATTATATGATTATAACGGTATATATTTTATTATTTGACGCATCAATATAATTTATTTATATTTATTTTTACCTCAACAAATACAGTACATATTTTATTTATATATTTTATTAATATTGTTGTTATTATTTTTATTAATTTTTTTTTTATTTTAGAAAAATATAAAATGCAGCTGTAAAAAATGAATAAATGAATAAAAAAATATTACTGTCAATTCAAACAGGTGTTCACTAGTTTTTTAAATTAAAAAATAAAAAAATAATTATTATTTTTTTTACACAGCGAGGTCACATGACTGCTGCAATTTTCTCTTTTATTTTCATAATAAATTAACATGCATGTAAAAAAAAAAAAAAAAAACAGATGGAAAATATATAATGAAATGTAGAAAAATATATAAGATAAAAAGTTATGCAAATGTCAACTTCCTTTTTATTTTTAAAATTTAAAAATATGTTAAAAATAAAATAAAAAATTGACAAGTGTGTGTGATAATACAACCAGTTTGTTATAAATATTTATATATATTTTTTTTTTCATTTAAATTTGTAAAATAATTACAAAATATTTTAAATAATCAAAAGAAGAAAAATAAAATAAACATTTATATATTTTTTATATTTTTTTCTAGAAATATCTTTTGGATAAATATATATGACGTCTTAAATAATAACATTGACAAATGATAAATAAAATATTTAATTATAAATATATTAAATCTCAAGTATTTTATTCAAATGAACATTTAAAATTGATTTTTAAATATGATAAATTTAACACTTGAATAAATAATTTTTGTTTTTTAATAATAATAAATTTAAACAAAGAAAATAGATATAATATCTTTGTACTTTGTAATAAAAAATATATTCAATAGTTTATTATTAATATCAGTAATTTATCAATCAAACAATGACCAATATAATTTTGATAATAAATTATAAATTGTATTTAAAGAATTACATATATAAAAAATGAGCCAAAAAAATTATAAACTTATCATTTGGTGATTCATAAATTGTTTACAGTTAGTTACTCATTTATCTGTTTATAAATTTTTTTAAAAATAAATATAAAAACAGCTTCTTTATAAATTTATTATTGATACATAAATATAATTAATATAAAAAATATAAATTAATGTAATAAAAAAAAATTAAGATAAATAATAAATGTACAAGGTACAAAAACCTTTGAGGTATATGTTTATTTGTCATGGATAAATAAATGATAAGACATTGTTTTTTACGATATCGTTATCCATCCGATAAATTTATGTAAACTGGTTTATATATATTTTTTTTTTGTCTGTACATTGATAATTTTTAATTTACTTTATTTTATACAAAAAAAAAACAAATTTTATATATTCATTTTTGGCTTATAAAATAATAATTTTTTTCAATTTAGAAAAAATAATATAAATTTTTTTTTTTTTTCAATAAAAGTATATACTAAAGTCAGGAAATGATGATGATGCAAATATTTTAAAATAAAAAAAAATTCAGGTAGCTTAATGTGATGGATATTTTGAGCGTGTTATTTGAAGATTCAAAAAAAAAAAAAAAAAATGTTAAATATATGTATATATAGAATGTGGATATAGGTAATATATTGAATATGGATTTTAAAAATTTGAAAAAAAAAAAATATATATATATATAAAATTGTAAAGAATTGATGAAGAAGAAGCACACTGGTATTATCGTTGAACACCTGCTTATATTTATCTCTCTTGACTCTCTTATTATTATTATTTTATTTCAAATGGTTAAGAGAAAAAAAAACAGATTGAAGACCAGGTAAAATGCGCAATAAAATATAGCATAAGAATATAGATACAGAACTTGAAGCAAAATGAATATATATTTTTTGTTAGCGGTGGGAACAAAGAATCAACACGAGTAACATGGTACAAGTTGTGCTTACCCGAACAGAAAAATCTCAGTCTTAAACGAACTTAAAATCCTTTGAAGTCTTAAAACGCGCTTCATTTGTCCAACTAGGAAGTCTTCGGAAGACTTCCTATGAAAGACTTCGGGCTTGCAAAGTCTTTCTATGGAAGACCTCAGGCTTTCGAACTCTTAAATATAAAGTCTTAAAATGAAAGACTTCGAGCTTCTGAAGTCTTTCAATGGAAGACCTCAGGCTTTCGAACTCTTAAATCCGAAGTCTTTAAATTAAAGACTTCGGAGTCTTTCATTTTTTTTTTTTCTTTTTTTTTAAATTTGTAAAATTTTTCCAAAAAAAAAAAATCTGCACGGGATCGATCACAGGTTTCTTGGGTGGAAGTCGGATAGGTTGACCACTCAACCACATCATCAATTGAAAATAAGTGAATATATTTACTACTTAGACTTTGAGTTTCTAATTTTTGTTATTTTAAAAAATTTTATAACATGAAAACTTGAATAAATATTTAGAGTGAATTATAAAATTAAATACACTACAAGCAATCAAACTTGAATTTTTTTTTGTCAAAAAATATATAAATAAAAAAAAATTAACCAATAACATCAATTAATAAATGATAACAGCTACATATTAATTAAAATCCGCTACTTATTTAATATACAAAATGATAAAAATCTTAACAATTTTATATCAGGCAGTTTGAATTTTTTCTAAGTCCCGAACAGAAAAATCTCAGTCTTAAATCGCGCTTTATTGAACTTAAACTGTCTTGTGAGATCTTAAACGAACTTCCATTAGCTTCCCAAATAAAATTTTCATTGAAATAAATTTTAAAGCCTTTAATTTTAAGACTACAAGCTTTCGAAATCGTATTTATTGAATTTTTTTTTTTTTTTAAACCTAAAAACTTTCGAAGTCTTTTAAATCAAGCTTCTAAAAGACTGAAAAATGTGAACGCTTTTGAAGTCTTTTAAATCACGCTTCTAAAAGACTGAGAATTTGAACCCTTTTGAAGTCTTTTAAATCAAGCTTTTGAAAGACTGAGAAATGTGAACGCTTTTGAAGTCTTTCAAATCAAGCGTCTGAAAGACCGAGATTTGAATGCTTTCGAAGTCTTTTAATTCAAGCCTTTGAAAGAGTTTGAGGACCTCGGAAAAACTTGTGATTTTATTTGGGAAGCTAATGGAAGTTCGTTTAAGATCTCACAAGACAGTTTAAGTTCAATGAAGCGCGTTTTAAGACTGGAAGCTCGTTTAAGACTGAGATTTTTCTGTGCGGGTATATATACACACTCCAACTACTTCAACTTTCCAGCATCTTCCAGTCCCTTATTTTCTCATCTCTTCCGTTTTTTTTTTTTTTTTTTATATTTTAGTTTTTTTAACATTTTATTTTCTCTTCTTGATTCACATTGGAGCATGCAAGATGCCATCCATGCCATCCATGCCATCATCAACACACAGCTGGTCAATGCCATCACAAAAATTTTTCAATATACTCTTTTGGACAAATCATGGATCCTTGGTTAATTTATAATTTTTTTTTTTTTTTTTTATCGAGGATACTATGACCACCTTTGAGTTATTCATAAAATGTCTAGACTGTCTTTGACAATATTCAAAAGAAACATTACACTTTAACTAGACTATTGTAATTTGATTCGCATGAGATGATTTTTTTTTTTTTTTTATAAATTTTATTTATTTTTTTAAATTATCGTTAGATTGTATTAAACATGAGTAATATAATTTTATATTTTTTTTTTTGAGTAATCAATGTTTGTGCATGGACAGTATCAATAAAAAGATAAGAAAATTATCATTTAACTGATAAGATTTGAAATTCTAGTCGATATATGTATAGTTTTATATATTTTTTTTCTTTTTTGAGACACTTGTGTTCTTCAATATGTAATATAAGGAGAAACCTTGAAATCAATTCAATACTTTTTTTATACAAACCAGTTTTCCCACTATCAATACAAATTGAATTGCAAGTTATTTAATTTTTTTTTTATATGTATATTTATAAAATGACGTTATGTATGATGTTTTATTATTTATATTTACAAAATTATAATGATATTTATATGTTTTTTTTTTATTCATTACAGAAAAATAAATAATAATGATGAGGCGCAGCAGGAAAATTTTGCTGTTGCCATTGTTGGTACTTGCATTGTCAAGTTCTATATATGTAAAAGCTGATGCATTAGATGAAGTAATAAAAGTAAAAGATTTAATATATGATAAAACAAAAGATTTAAAAATTCCAAATATTGGTGAATTATTAAAAGTACATTCATCAGATGAATCACCAAAAAATGATTTAAGTGATGAACAAGTTGATGAATTTTCAAAAGTACTTGCTGATCCAAAAAAAATATTACAAGAAGAAATAAATGTATTAAATAATACAAGTAATAATAATAATGAAAACAATGATAATAATGATGATGCTGTTACTGAAAAAAAAATTGAAAAAATATTTGTAAATGTTGCTGAATCAGTTAGAAAAAATGCTGATAATATTAAAAAAAATATTGTTAAACAAGGTGATTTATTAAAATATAATATAAATAAA